>NW_015148985.1:873353-883522 GCF_001465965.1 Polistes dominula
CTCTTTTATTAATTCTCTTTCTCTTTCTCTCTCTCTCTCTCTCTTTCTCTCTCTCTCTCTCTCTCTCTCTCTCTCTCTCTCTCTCTCCTCTCGAGATACACACCAGTCTCTCCTATCGCATCTCTACTATCGCGTTATCGTCGTTATCGTTGTCGTTGTCGTTGTCGTTGTCGTCATCGTCGTAGTCTCCGTCTTTCGTGCTATTAATTATCTAACGTACGTAACAACTTCAAGCTTGCTACTCTCGATCCTTATCCCCCAGTTGAAACACTGCGAACTTATCCCTTGCTTCTACTAATACACCTGAAGAGATTTTCTAACATTACAAAATTGACTACTACGAATAATTGTATTTTATAATGTAACTTTTCAAAATGAAACTGCAAGAACTTTTTGGAAACAATTTATATGCATATTTTTTATTTTTGTATTTTAATAGTCGCTGAATTATATACAAGTTTTGTCAAATATTAACAGTAATGATCTTAAAACTTCTTCTTAGTCTTCGTCTTCGTCTTCGTCTTCTTTGAGTTTCTAGAAATTTTAAATTTAATTATTGTATTTATTAAAGAGATTGAATTTCAAGATGGCAACGAGGTAACCTTACACTCGTTTATAAGAATTTCTTATTTTCGTTAAAGTATTCTAATGATTGTAAAATTATAAAAATCCTATGTAACAAATAATAAATACTGATGATAATAATGATTCATTAGTAAAATAATCGTAGATTGATGAAAGATTTGAATTTGAAGAAATTACAAGATGGCGTCGTGGACATTTCCACGAATTCTACGAACTTTTATTAGATGATCAACGATTGTAAAATTTTATTAGAAAATAAAAAAATAAAAAAAAACAATATAATTCGTAACCTACTTTTATTTTCTTACTTGATTGAAATTTTTTCCACTCAAATTACTTTCATATCTCATTGATCTTCGAGTAAATAATCGGACATGATTTATTTACGTCGGTGAAGAAAGAAATTACATTTGTGTGTCGACAGTATTTGACAATGTAAACTAGCTTCGTAGGGATCGATATCGGGGAAAACGAACATGCCGCGTGCAAAGCGAGAAAGAGAAAGAGAAAGAGAGAGAGAGAGAATCGTCGAATTAACGGTATTTTAATGCCAATCGTTTAACCGAATTAACGGCCCGAACAGTCAGAAGTACGAGATTAAAGTGAAAAAAGAGAGATTGCTTTCGGATATTTCGCGAACATTGATAAGCTTATTGAAATCGTCGTTTTAAATCGAATAACAATATTACGTTGTTTTATTTCGTTGTTTAAAAAAAAAAAACTAAATTAAAATCCCTATAAATGTTTGATGGAAAGTTCATTTTAAAAAAAATGGCACACCGAAGGTAACAAATTTTTGGGAAAAAGTTCGATAAAACTTATTGAATGTCGTTAGTTTTCTTTTTATGTCTAAAAAAGAAGGGGTGAAAAATCCCTAGAAAGTAATAAAAAATTAACTTTTAAAAATGGTATCACCCATCGAAGATAAATTTATACTTTCAGGGATATCTTCTATCCGTAGATACATACGAAAGCACAACAGCTATTAATCTTCAATCGATCCTAGGGAAAATGGCGGAGTACTTTAGATTGCACGCAAATCGGTTACCTTATTAATCGCTTACATCTAGAACTGATCGAAGCGAACTGCTGTAAAGGATAAAGCAGACATTGTATCTTCCTGAATTTATGAGCCAATACCACTGACCGAACTAATTTATCGAATAATCTCTGAACTCTACGTACATCTGTACTTATATGCAAAACAATGTACATACGTAGGGTGGATCAGAAATTCCTTGAATAATAATCATAGAAAATTCATAAAAATTAATCCTTAAATGGTATCTCGAAAAAGAGTTATTGATTTTTTAAATTACCGAACAATTGTTGACACGAAATTTACCTAATAAAATTCGATGAAATATATGCAACGAATGTCAAGAGCAACGTCATTTTTGAAAATTTATTTTCTCAAGGAATAAAAGAAGAATATCAAAAAGAAACAATTTCATGTACAACACATGTGTAATTACGATGTGATATTTATTTTATTTACAAGATTTCTAAGAGCATTTTATTGACTCTTAATACAATTGACTTGTAGGTACCTGTTAACACTGAAGATAAAAATATCTTACTCGTCATATCAAATAATAAGTTGGTTCAATTTTCACTTTTATATAAATACATGTATACGTTTATAGATACATAGCAAATGAATTCCAAACAGTATAAATCCATGACGGCGAGGAAACTGTTACGAACGGTTTAAACATATTTCTTTGCTGTCTCGGGTAATTAGCACTGACGACACAACACGTGAAATGTAAACGAGTACATACCACAGAGGAAGGACGATTAACATAGGAAGAGAAAGAGTGAGAGAGAGAGAGAGAGAAAGAGACTCACGAATTCAAGCAAATTCGTCATTCTCTTTGTGAACCTAACCTCAAAATATACTATATATCTGCTTATAATAAAACACACGCATACATATTTAAACATACTTTTTTCCCCCTTCATTATTTTTGTAGATATCAGCGTAGCCAACGTTTAACGATATTGTGATAACATTTATGAAAGAAACAATTAAAAGTTAGTTTTAAAATTCGATATTATACGTAGAAGGGAAGACTTTTAGAGTGTCTAAAACACACTGAGATTAACGGGAAGCATCAGTTCGAATTATAAAAAGTTCGCGGAAAGAAGAAACTCTTGCTTTGGTATACTTTTCTTCTCTTCGAACTTGTACTTACTTACTTACGTAAAACTCTCCGAGGGTATTGTTACGCGCGCGTAAATTCAATTTCGTCCGGAAGACGACGAAGAAGAAGAAGACGACGAAAATGGCGTCGCGACACCAACATGGCCGATATTAGATACTACGCTATGATATTGCTCTCTCTTACGATTTTATTTATTATACTTTGCAATTCGATTATTATTATTAACTTCTTTCTCATTTCTACGATTTCAATTAAATGCAAAATAAAAGGATGAACACTTTTTTTATTATTTAATATTATTTCTTTTTTCCCCTTTTTTTTCTAATTTAATTCAAAATACAAGCAAATGTGCTTTAAGTTTTGTTGTATACAAAATTATATTTTTTTAAGGACATTGTTAAATGCATCTGATTTTTCACAGTTCGTTCAACTTCAAAGATATTTGTAAAAAAAAAAAAAATTTGTGCCTGCGTTTAGAAAAAACTAACCTAACCTCAAAACTTCAACGTCACGTGGTATAGATACATCTTACCGTGTCTCCAAGACCTTTTTATTTCATGAGAACTTATGTAGGGTGAGTGATTTGAGTGTCCAAAGCCGGGTATGTCTTAACGCGTTGCAAAAATGACGCTTCGAAAGTGGAGCAATGTTTTTTTTCCTTTTCTCTATTTCTATCTCTTTTTCTTGCTGATAAACTATCAAAAAGTATTCGTTGATCTATCGATTACTAACAACAAATTATAAAGATTTGACTAAACAAATTGGTCTAACTTAAATGGTCTCAAGGCAAAGTAATTAATTTTTAAAACCACTTGGAAATTTTTGATCAACCCCAATAAATAAATTTACAATTCTACATACGAACAAAATATGAAGATTAAACATTCAAATGAAAAAATCAAATGTTTGAAATGAAGGATATCTGATTAAATTTCGATTAGTCATAAATATTTTATTGAGCAATGTTAAAAAATCAAAGTTTCGGCAATATCAAAGTAAGAAATTCGAGAAGAGAAATAAATTCATGAAAGATTTGTATGGGTTACACGTATCCATCCCGAAATGTTACACAAGAGACAATTTTGCGACAGATACCCCTCTACATCTCGGTTACCTTACTAGGAGGACTAGAGAAAAGAGAGGTTAGGTCTGGGAGATAATCTAATTGTAGGGGAACACGAAGGCACGTTGAGATCGTTATACGTTTCTCTCTGGCTACTCGGGAAGCCGCAGACTCCGACCGATTTGTAAAATTCAATATGGCGCGTGCGTTAGTCGTGATATCCCTTAAAGTAATTATTATTTAGGAAGGATTCTAATCAAAATGGCGATTTCCATTTAGCACAAATATGGCGTACGTTTCAAAAATTCTTAGTTATAAACCCCCATCCAACCTTAAAAAATCTCGAATAATTACTTTTATAAACTTTTGTAAAAAAAAAAAAAAAAGAAGTAATCGAGGGTGATGTTACGTAATAATAAATTATGATAGGATAATAAAATAAAATTTTTGAATAATCTACAAAATATAAAATGTTTCAAAATTGAACGGTGTTTCTTTTTTTTGTTAAAATAACCTAAGAACTTTTGACCAACCCTGTAGGTCGTGTTTTTATATGTTTTTCATACGAATACACACACGAGGTGGCAATGTAAAAGAGAATACAGTTGTACTAAAAAACAGTCAAAAAAAAATTGACATATATGTGTATAGGGTGGTTGGTTCACAGTAGGCTGCCAGCAAAGAAAAGAAAAACTTTTCGAGCTTCTCCATCTTTCGTATCTTTTCAACGAGCGCCATTCCGTCCTCCCACCAATCCCAAGCTATTCCCGTTCCAATTTCAACGAAAGAAAATGTTTTCCTTCTGCCGTGCGAACGAAGATAACCGAGAAAATGGCAAAGATGTTCTCACCATTGCGAAGAGACGTCGGTCAAAAATTTTTCTCTATTTCTTCTTCTTCTCTTTTTTCTTTCTTATTTATTTCTTTATTCCTTATTTTTACGTATTTAAATAATACGCATTTATTTATATAAACGCAATATTCCAATATATGTATATAAACAAATATAATATATAAAAATATATAATAAACGCAATATTCCAATATATTATATTAAAAAATATATATACAAATAATATATATAAAAAATATATAATAAACGCAAAATATTGCAATATATATAAAAAAAATATATATATAAAAATAATATAAAATAATATAAATATAATAATATAAAAATAACATATATAAAAAATATATAATAAACGTAATATTGCAATATATTATATAAAAAAAAAAATCCTAAGAAAAACAAAAGTAAAAATTTGATATTTATTTCCGGAGTCATCCTGTATATACTCATAAAAATTGAATTGTGTTGTTTATTTTTTTATTCCCTCCCTTTGTGTTTTTCTTTTCTCACATTTTTTTTTTTTTTTTTTTATTTAATTCCTTGCTTTTCTTTTCTTTTTTATCGAAGTCAAAAGCACGAAACAATGTTTTGGACTTTCTTCGAAAGACATTAAATATTCACAATCTTATTTTTCTTCTTCTGTTTTTTTTTTTTTTTTTTAACTCTACAGAAAAATACCATCGTGGGAACTTATAATGGCGTTGGGAATTAGAATTCGAGTAATGTTTCTTTTTCTCTTTCTACTACTTTCTTTTTTGCGTGTTTTTCTTTTTTTTTTCTTTTCTTTACTTTCTCACAGAAGAAAACTTTTTCGTCCTTACCACCGTAATATTATTCAGATGCGTCTTCGATTACGCCCAGCGAGTTTCTTCTTCAAAGAATTTGAGAAATCTGATCGTCGACCGTTTGCATCATCCCTTTTTTTCCTTCAATTTCAACTCGTCCTTTCGCCACAGGCAACATTCATCCCTTCCTTTCCTAACCTAACCGTTAAAATATTCTCCTCATTTTTTTTTCTTTTTTTTTTTTACATTTCAAAATTCAAAAGATTATCCTGTAAAATGCGCCATATTTGAATTTATATTTAGAATTTTCAATATAGGAAAAAAAAAAGAAGAAAAATAATATTTCTTTTATATAAAATAAACTAACATAACACCAAAACGGGCATATTGAATTTTTCAACAATTTTCATATCATTTCGTATGAACTAAACTAACAAAAATTTCCTCCTCCCTTCTCGTACGTCATATTGAATTTCTTAGAATTTTAAATACGTAAAAAAAACAAAAAAAAAAACAAAAAAAAGCAAAAAGAAAGAAAATATTTCTAATACAATAATAATTTAATCTAAAACAAAAATACTATAAGCAAACAAGTTTTGCATTCTTATGAAAATGTTTAGATTGTTTGGTATGATTTGAATTCATAAATTCTTCAATATATGATTTTCTGGAATACTTTTACGAGTCTGACTGGTGATCGTAACTTATGCGTTAGAAACAGAGTACTCGAAATATTTCCATTTTAAATTTTACCTACTTCTGTCTTTATTTCTCTTTCTATTCTTCATCCCTCTTCCTTCACTTTCCACCCTCTATCCTCTAGCCCCAACTACCATTACTGCTACTCTGCTACATGGTTCACCCTCTCTCTTTCTCTTTCGAACACAAGTAGTAGTATCTTCATGCTTCTAAAGAATCTCTCATGTCTTCAAAGACAGCGAAGATGTGCCGGTAGTTTTGCTTTATCAAAGAACGAAAAAGAAAGAAAGAAAGAGAAAAAGAGAAAGAGAATGAGTAACTTTTTACAGAAACGACTTTCGTGTAATAGCTGTAATACATTTTTTATGGAAGGTTGGCTTTTTCAAAAAAAAAAAAAACAAAAAAAAAAAAAAGAGGAAGAGATTTGAGAGAGAAAAAAGATTAAAAAGACAAAAAAAATATTCAATAAATATATATATATATATATATATATATATATAACACACAATAAGATATTATATTATATATGATATATAATAATAAAATATTATATTATTATATATATGATATAGTATATAATAATATATTGTATTACTTATTGTAGTATATTATTTTATATTATATTATAATTATATTATATTATATTAAATATATATATATTCTATTTCAATCATCTTAATCACTATGAATAAAATAGTTGTACCGATTATTTGTATATTACTCCCAGGCGTATACTCAAATAATGTAATTAATTAAATATACAATACAATCAAACTCGTTTCTACATTTTGCGAAATCCCAGAAAATTAATAACGTTTATGGAAATTTGATAAATGGAAGAATATGTTTTGTTTTTAAATTAATTAATTAATTAAATGATTTGAATTAAATGTGAGAAATATTTTATTTACGTTTAATATTTAATAGAAATTAATTGATTTTCTGTTTTTTTTTTTCAATTTTGTTTGTTTTTTTATTTATACACTTTACGAAACCCTGTACTACTGCACATTAATGAATATAAAACTGTATACAATTACTCAGTTACAGTAGTATTGTTTATTATGTTGGATAATGTTCATTTTGTAAGATATTGGATTGGCAAGTAAATGATTTCGAATTTTGTCGATAGGTAGCTTTTTAAACTCAACAAGGACTTAATTGTCAACCCAATAGATGAATTGAAGTTCCAAATAATGAAAAATATTTAAAATAAAAATAAATATATATGTCAAAATGTGAAAGAATAAAAGTTTCGTTTGTATTATATTAAATGGCAAATAAATGATTGCAGATTTTGTCGATAGGTGGTATTTTAAACTCACCAATGACTTAATTACCAACCCAATAGAAATCTGCTTTTTTTCTAATATTATTCTTTTTTCTTTTTTAATTTATTGAACAAAAATATTCTGGTCGAAAGATTTTCCACAGTACGATCAATATTAAAAGAAGAAGATGAGATGTGGTTCCTCTTTTGTAAGTCGGCACAATACGATATTACGACGTGAGGGAAATGTAGCGACAACGAATTGCAATGGTCGTTGTAGTTGTGTCGTCCTCCTCCTCGTAGTGGGTGGTTCATGTGTGATTGTATATGTGTGTATGTATAAGGTCGCGTTGGCTTTAACTATGTACGCTTTTATTGTATATGTTACTCTCTTTTGTTACCTAACCACGTTCGCACGCCATTCTTGCTTCGTAATTTTGTTGAGTCCCTTATGAAAGAAAGGTATGTGCTACGCTTGAAGACAATAGAAAGCAAACGTAAGCTTCCAAACGAACGATACGGAAATATTATAAGATCACGAAGCTAAAAAATGAACAATTCAATATAATTATAATAATTTATGAGATATAAAAATAATATATAAATATATATATATATATATACATAAAAAAAAATTTACACGCAAACTCGTAAGAAGAAAATCGAACATATCAAATTATATGAACACTTTAACTTACTAAAAGTAATATATAAATATAATAAATATAATATATAAATAATAATAAATAAATACATAAATATAAATATAAATAATAATAAATAAATATATAAATAAAACAAAAAATTTACTAGTAGGTAAACTCGTAAACTGAAAATCAAACATATCAAATTGAATGAACACTTTAAGTCACTAAAAGTTCCTTAAGTGAGTTCAAATATTTTTAATTCAAATTATTCGAAATCTGTTTAATTTGTAGAAAAATTTGTATAATTGTAAATCCTATAATTTTGCAATTTAAAAAAATAAGGTAATTTAAGATACTTGAGAAAACATAAAACACAAAAATAGAGTAATTGGTTTGTAAAATAATCTAGGAACATTTGGCCAAGCTACAAAGTTTTGGCCCTTTTCTGTATGGCATTTAAATTAAGAGACGTATGTAGTTTACTACCGTATATATCCCAACAAATTGTTTTATCGATATTATGTTGGAGGAGGGCTCGTATGTCGAAACTGTACGACCCACCACAACGCAAAACTAGACGATCTTAGTCCGCGTAAAACAATATTATTGACTATAACGCGAACTGGCACGAGAATGGCACGGAAATTTGTGACTTCGGCTATTTTGAATTAGTCCATTTTCTAATCTGACAAAAGAAAATTCTATTACATTCGAATTTGTTTAAAAAAAAAATATATTACAAACCGTAAGCGAGTTGTACTTTAATTAATTGAATAAAAAAAAAGAAATAAACAGAGAGAAAGAGGAGGGGGGGAGAGAGAAAGTACGAGTGAAAAAGCGTAAAAATGTTTCAAGCTTTAAAAAACTAATATTTTCAACACAATTAAACAAAAATATATTATTATTTTGAATCAACAAAATAAATTATAACCAATTTTTCTTCCAAAGTAATTCGTTTCTTCTTGTTTCTTTCATTTTGTTTTTTCTTCTAGTCGTTTCTCACCAAAGTAATTTCCTTTTTTTTTTCTCATTTCGTGCAAACACACACATACACGTGTTTTATACAAGAAGAAAATGAAAACCAAAAATTTCTAATAGTAATTTAAAAAGTAAAATCAATTATACTCATTTTGTTAAACTAATAATAGTAATATAAAATATAATATATAAATTAATAATATGATATAGTATAATATAGTAATATAATATATAAACTAGTAATATAATTATACTAACACAACTTTGTCTATCTAAATCTTGTAAATATGATGATACAAACAAACATGTCAAGAAAATAAGTAAAAAAAACAAAACAAAAAAAATTCTTAAAGAAACTTTTGTTACATACTCGTAGTATGAGGATTTATACTTTTCAGACGTAAATCTAAAAGTATAGTAGAGAATAGAAGTTAGGTACATTTTTACGACTAGTGCAGAGAGAGAAGCAGTGCTAATACGTTCTCGTTCGTCATTTCGAGTTAGAGTGCACAGGTGCGTTTGAAAAAGTATGGCTAGTACGTGGTAAGCGAAGACGAGCCTCTTTTAAAAGAGCCTTTCTAGATCCTAATGGGTACTTGACTAGTCAGCCCGATATCAGAAGCGATAAGGACCGATTTAAGAATGGCGATAAAACGTGCTTGGCACTCTCTCTCTCTCTCTCTCTCTCTCTCTCTCTCTCTCTCTCTTTTTCTCTTATTCTCTCTCATCTCTTTTTCTCTCATTTTCTCTCTGTCTCATGGTCTTGTCTTCCCTCTCACACTCTTTTTGTCTCCTTTATCAAGAGCCCTTTTGCGACCCTAACAGAGCTGTTATACCATGCTTCCAACAACTCTTTACTATTCTAATCATTACCTACAATAACAAAGTTATTTTTTATTTTATTATTAAATTATCTTTTGTTAAAGACTATAACTGAAGTTATCATTAACCTGTTCACCGGGGAGAATTCCCTTTTTAATTACCCACCTTTTTTTATTATTTAAGTATTTATTATTGTGTATTTTATTATATATATATATATAATATAATTATAAAAATTATAATAATAATTAATATATTATTATTAATATTTTATTATTATTATATTATTATATTATTATA
>NW_015148985.1:893073-908918 GCF_001465965.1 Polistes dominula
ATATATGTATATATATATATATATTATATACATATATGTATGTACTGGTGTTAAAAACGTTTTGGTTAGTACTCTATTTTATTAAATTTCATATATTTATTTAGTTTAGTTTACAATGGATTAACAAATGGTTCATAACCTATTATTTTTATTATATGCAGTATGTCTGAAATTATTCCTATTAAACAGTGTCAGTATATTCTATGTAAAAATATGTTATATGAACATAAGTCGTTTAAAGCTTTATTCAAAAATTACAATACAAGTTAATATGGTTTATTTATTTACTCGTAGGATGCCCACAACTGTTGCATAGAGTTTGACAAAGATGTTTCTTTATTTGCTGTATACGATGGCCATGGTGGACACGAGGTAGCTACATATTGCGCTCGTAATCTTCCCAATTTTATTAAAGAAACAGAAGCTTATAAAAGAGGTGATATCAGACAAGCATTGATCGATGCCTTTTTGGGTTTTGATGCTACATTAGCTAAACCCGAAGTAATTAGTATTCTTAAAGAACTTGCAAATCCATCACCTCCAGGATGTGAAGAGGATGAATTTAACGACACTGGTGCGTTTTTTGTTGCACTAAGTATTTTAATTATGTCAGGTTATACTTTTATATATGTAACATTGCTCCTCTTGTATCTTCTGAGAAATACTCTATTCCAATTATTTAATTATACGAAGAAATATTTAATAAAATTATCTTCACCACCTGTTATCTTACGCATAGATGAAGAAGAAAATATTAGCGATCTACATTTAGAAGCTGCAATGCCGGTAGACCAAGTTATAGCAAGTTATCAATCAGAGATGTGGAATGTTCAGCCTAATCATGCTGAAAATGAGAAATGTCCCAAACGCGCGTGTCCATACTTAGTAGTAAGAAAAGGAAAGGATAAAGCTAGTTGTTCGTCATCTGGTGCCGGTTGTTCATCTTCATCATCTGCATGGAATACAAACGAAGCTGACGTTAGTAGCTCTAGCCAACCATGTGGTTCCTCTGTATCAGTCACATTGAAAAAAAAAGAATCATCTGGGAGTAACGAAGCAGAGCAAGTTCTTGACTCTACCACAAGCAATGGAAATATACATGCATCAGTACCTGTAGTATCTACCGCTGATATGGAAACCGCTAAATCTGCCGACATGCCGGATAGTTCAGAAGATGTTAAGGAAAAAGTATCCAGTCCTGGAAAGTCGGCATGTTCGGTAACAGTTACAAACGAAGTTGAATTAAATGGAGCAAAATCAAAAAGAATAGAAGGTGCGGATAGTAGTAAAGGAGGGGGTGACAACGTATCAAGCAGTTCTTGTACACCCGTAGAAAATGGAGATGCTGGACAGCAGGAAAGAATAAGTAGCAGTGGTCGAAGAAGAGTTCAATCGAGCGAGCTTTACCAAAGTTTTTTAAAAAGAAAAGATGATGAGTTGGAAGCGGATGATGATGATGATGATGATGAAAATGATGAAACATTTAATGGAGTACTTGAAAGGTATAATAACTTAACTTGTTCGCGTTTGATACTTAAACTATTATTTAACTGTAACGAAAACTATAGCACGAATAAACTTTAAAATTATATTGTACAAAGTAGAGAGATTAAAGCATAATGAAATTTCAGTGATGAAGATGATACAGAAGATGTTGACGAAGATGAAAGCGACGAAGAAGACGAAGATAAAAAAGATATGGATGAAGATGATGATGAGGATGAAGATGAAGAAGATTCTGCATTAAATTTGGAAGAGGTAATACAGTTTGCAAAGTATCATTGCTTTGACAAGAGAATAAATTTTGTAAGAAAAAAGAAAATAATTATTGTATCTCTTATTTTTCTTATATAGCCAGGTTCGGACAGTGGATGTACAGCAGTTGTCGCCATACTCAAAGGAAACGAACTATACGTAGCTAATGCAGGAGATTCTCGATGCGTTTTGTGTAGGGATGGTCAAGCTCTTGAACTCAGTTTAGATCATAAACCAGAAGACGAGCCAGAAATGGAACGTATTATAAAGGCTGGTGGAAAAGTTTCGTTAGACGGCAGAGTGAACGGTGGCCTTAATCTTTCGAGAGCACTTGGAGATCATGCATACAAAAGAAACACAGTTTTGCTACCACAGGAACAAATGATATCTGCGCTTCCAGATGTAAGGCATATTACTATTGAACCAGAAAGGGATGAATTCATGATATTGGCTTGCGACGGTATTTGGAATTTTATGTCGAGCCAGGGTGTTGTACAATTCATTAAATCACGTTTAACCGAAAAGTATGATAACATTTCTAAAATTTGCGAAGAGGTAATTGGTTTACATTTAATAATATTTCTTATTTTATTATATGTATTCTAATGATTTCTTTAATCTTTTGTATTACAGTTATTTGATCATTGTCTCGCACCAGATACTTTTGGCGATGGTACAGGTTGTGATAATATGACGGCAGTGATCGTACGATTTAAACCACCATCCTCAAATGCAACGAACGCAACAATAGCCGAAGTTTGTGTAAAAGATAAAAGATCATTGTCACCTTCTAGCCCTAATAAAGAGAGCAATGATTGTTCTACCGAGGAAAATAGAATGCAATCTTGTAAACGTCTTAAAACAGAAGCAGCTATTTAAATTACCAACTGAAAACATTGATTTTATAAACTACTGATCTCCTCTTCTTTCCAAGAGCAGATGGATGAATGTGAAATTCATTTTCAAACAATGTATTACATTGTAAAACTGTTCATTGAAGATGGATGTATAATCATAAACGTACAGTAACGATTAGTTACTACATAAATGTGTGATGAAGGAAGAGAAGTGCGTTAGTTGGTGGCTGTTGGTTATAGACTGAAAGATATTGGAGCATATGAAGATGATACGTTGCTTCTTTGTTTTTACGTTTTATTTACAAAATATTTAACGATCAGAAGAAGTATATGTGCATTTGTGTCTGAAAGAGAGAATACAAGAATTTCTTTTTTCTTTATTTTTAATAAATCAGATAGAACACATAAAAATGTTAAAAGTCACAAATTCGGTTAAATGTGTGTAAAAAGCCACACATTGTAAATTATATGTAAATGAAGCTCTTTCTCTCTCCTTTTTTTTCTTTAATTATTTAATTTAGCTTTCTAAGCAATGTTAATCACTTATCATCTCATTTGCTCCATTTAAATTGACGAAATATTCTCTTTAAGTTGTTAGCCTACTTATAATATAGTAAGTATATGTAATTGTATATATTTATAAAATTTAGGGTATAGGATTTATATTTGTAATAATTCTAAACACTATACATACACATATATATATAAACACACACACGCGCAATACTGAACATAAACACAGGTACACGAACAGAAACCGTTTCTTATCTTTACAAAATAAAGTTTATTTTTGAATCCCTGGGGTACAATGGTTGAACGGGCATAATCTTTGAGCATAAAAAAAAATCTTTCATTGCAGAATTAAGACGTCCGCTTATCAGATGTTATCGTTCTATGATTTTTTGTATTGATAATATTGTTAACAGAAAAAAAAAGGAAAAAAACGTAATAATAATAATAATATATTATTAATAATAATAATAATATTAATAATAATAATAAATAAATAGTAATCTCACGTTACGTTACTTTAAAAGTGCCATCGCACTTTTGTCAATGAATTCGAATGCTCCTCCTTTATGTAGAAAAACTAATACGATGAATAATTGAAATTTTTCATCGACAGTATTCGATATATTTACGTACGTACATAGAAAAAAGATCAATCTGCAAAAACTTATGTATAATATTATATACTATACTATAATGTACCACTTAAGGGCATCTCGTGTGCGAGAATTCATCATTTGTGACATATAATTATTGTACGATAGAAAATAAGAAGTAAGAAAAACAATCATTTCTCGACAACAAAATGTAAATATATGTCGCTCCCATTTAACTGTACTAATTCGAATTACGTTCATTGATTTTATCGAAAGAAACAAATAAGAAATAATACGTGAAACGAAAGACCTAATTAAAACAAAACAAAAAGAAATGCAAAAGCACAAAACGTTGTTGTGGTGGTGATGCCTAAAACTGTAATCGCTGCTGAAAGAAAACAAAAGAAAAGAAAAAAAAAATACAAATATAATAACTCGATGATTCTCTCGTGTCGTAGAATGTTCTCAATGAAATTGTCAATACGGATTGACAAACTGTTTGTAGATTTTTATAACGATACTCGTGTACCGAGTCTTCAGAGTATCGATTCAAAAAAAAAAATAAAACTGATGTGCCTTTTCAATTCAGGGGTTTGTCAACTTAACCGATATGTGTACTGTGTAACTCTTGACACCATTATTATTCTCATTAAGAAGGGTTCTCTCGTACACCCCCTTACCACCCTCAACCCATCAAAAACCCCCCTCAAACCCCCTTCATGCATTCTTTTAAGCTACAAACTTCGACTCAAACTTATGTACAATAGTAATATTCTGATTCATAATATATGTTCATTCGATTAGTCTATAAATTAATTATTATTATTAGCATTATTATTATTACTATTATTATTATTATTATTACTGTGGTTATTATTGTTTTATTTTTTTCAACATTTTCCCTCTGTTACAAAATATTCAATTACAATTACGATTATTATTATTATTATTATTATTACATTATAATTATTATTATTTTTGTTTAGCGATAAATTTTAATTGACTGTTAAATGCTCAATTGTTTCCAGCTGTTCCATTTCAATTTTTTTCAATGAGTCGTATTGAATTCTCAAACGTTCTAATTCCATTGATTTCTCCATAATTAATGCCTAAAATTATGTTTTCATTTAATTAATTAAAAAGAAAAAGAAGAAAAAACAAAGGATTGTTAATAAGAAAACCTGTATTTGTTGTTTTTGCGCGTCTCTTTGTTTTTCAACCGAACGTAACAAATTTCGCGCGCCGATCGTCCGCATTTTTTCTTTTTCAACCTCGTTCGCCCAGTTGTCCATCAGGTCGATGAATTTGTTACAATTCTTTTGAAAGTCTACAATTCCTATTTAAAAAATGATAAACGAATAAACTTTAAAAATAAAAAATAAAATATCAATTGTAATTTTTTGACTCGAAAATAAACAAATTGTTATGTAAATTACAACAACAACAACAAAAGGATAAGAAATAAAATATTTTAGGTAAACGAAAATGGTAAAAATAACGGTACAATCTCCGAAAATAATTCGAAGAAATATTTATCTTCTTCTATTAATGTTTGTTTATTTTCATTAATCGATAAAATAATAAAAATAAAAGAAAAAAGATTTAAAAGTCAAAATGTGCGCGCGTAACGCACTGACGACGTAAAATGAGAATTATCGCGTCTTAATTTTAATGGAGAATTTGTAATAAGAAAATAAAAAAAATAAAAAAGAAAGTAAAGAGAAGAGAAAGAAAGAGAGAGAGAGAGAGAGAGAAAAAAAAAGAAACGTTCTCGGGGAATTTCGTTTTCTTTCATTCGTACCGTACTGTACCGTCGTACTGTAGAGCATGCATGACATTCCTGATCGAACGACGTGTTATGGTAGTGAACGGATAACCAACAAGTTAAAATCAGAAGAAAATTCGAGTCAGAATAAAGTGGATTCTAAAATTTATAATATTTTCATTGAAAGTGTGCAAAAAATTATGTGCATAAATGTTCAAATGAAAGGATCTATATAAAAGAAAGGAAAAAGGAATCATACATAATGTTGGAAAGTGTGCATAAAAGAATCATCTCAATCAATATCATTGCTGAACAAGATCAACAACGCCTGATTGACTTACTGGTAATGAAATTTTGACATTCTTCCTTTAATTTATTCGTCTGATTAGCTACTTCCGGTTCTAAGATACAAATTTTACTTAAATCATCTATGTAAAGGCCGTACTTCGTCAACGAATCAGCCATACTTCTGTTTAACGAGACAAACAAAACAAACTAATGTTACCTTTTTTTTTTGTACCTTCGATACGCATGCGTTCATTTTTGTTTTTACCCTGGGTTGTCAATGGTGATCTATTTACATATATATTTATATATATATACATACATATTTTCTTTACTGACGCTTATAATATCGATTAGAATAATTTTCTATTATTCCTAAAAAAAAATACTCTTAAAAAGAAAGAAAATACGAAAATATCTTTTCGTGTATTATTTTATTTCTTTATAAGAATTATTTAGAAATATTAAGAAAAAATAGACAAGTAAACCCCTATAGAATATATAATTTGTCTAGGAATAGATTAGAATGAAAATCTTTTTTATCATCTGTACATACATGTATCGCATATTATCGACAATCGATTGTTCGTATGTAGGTAAGTTACCGACGTATGATAAGTAAAGAAATTTCAACGCAGAAGGGAATACAGCACGTGCACACATTATACACGCGATACGATATCTATATTGAAGCTTGACGATCCTGGCTCGTCGTTTGTGCCACTAGTCATTCAGTAAAATGGGGGTACGGTAGGATGCATTCTTTCGTGTCGAATCGCGCGAAGAAGCTCTGTGATTTGTAATATCTCGTGAATAATAATAATAAATCATTACGATTACGATGAGGTTATACGAGGCTACCTAAAAAGGGATGATCATCTAATCGATTATATTAGTTCGTTCGTCGTTCGTCGAACGTAAAAAAAAAAAGGAAAGAGATAAAGATTAAAGTAAAAGAAGAAAAAAAAAATTCGATCGAGAGTGCATTGAGTGCCTAACTTCGTGTCTGTCGTTGTCGTCGTTGTACGGTGGATTTGACACTTCGAAAAAAAAAAGAAAAGAAAACAAAAAATCAAGAACTCGTTATATCACACCCCGCCTCCCCCCTTTTACATTTCTTTATATTTTGTCTTAATTTATTTTCACGGATACACGTATACGACACACACATAACATACACAACACACACATACGTACGTACGTAAGTTTTGATTAATTAATTAAATCTTTTTTGGAGTTGTGTCGAAGCTCGTTATGTCTGGAAATCATAAAACGTTTAATAATAAAACAAAGTGTCCTTCGGAGTACGTAAAGTTAAATATCGGTGGTTCTTTGCATTATACGACTTTGGGAACATTGCAAAAACATGACACGATGTTACGCGCCATGTTCAGTGGTCGTATGGAGGTTCTTACCGACTCCGAAGGTAAGATATTTTATGCAAAATATAGATTTACATGTTAAATCAATTTCAATAATACCTTTTTTGCCTTTCCTATTCACGATTAACACGATATATCGTTGTACAACGATATTGTACTTATTCTCGATAAGCGTTCGATCATTTCGAGATTGTTAACCGTGCGGCCGCCATCTTTTTTTCTCTGTTTTGATCTGTTCTGTCTCTTTCTACACGAAAAATACATATTTTAAATATTAAAATATTATTATTGAAATAATATGTGTGCATATTAAGTGACGTATTAAGTGTAATATAGTATTTTATTAAGAATAATGAATTATAGTGATATTCATTGTGTTTAAGTGACATATTGAGAATTATTATTTGCTGTCAGTTTGTAATGAGGTATTAAACTAATTTCAATTATTATAATTTCAAATTATATAGATTTTCTTCTTCTATCAAATAATATGCACTTTATTTGAACACTACACAGATGATATTCACTAAAAATATTATTTATTTGTATTTACTTTGTCTTAATAACTAATAGTTGACACAGTTGTTTTTAAGTTACATTTATAAATTTTGTAATAGGATGGGTATTAATTGATCGGTGTGGGAAACACTTTGGTACAATATTGAATTTCCTAAGAGACGGTTCAGTTCCATTGCCAGAAAGCGCTAAAGAAATGGCAGAACTTTTATCGGAAGCTAAATACTATTGTATTAGCGAGTTAGCAGAATCATGTGAGCAAGCACTTCTTAGGAAAGAACGTGAAGCTGAATCCATTTGTACCGTCTCACTGATTACGTCTCAAAGAGAAGAACAACTTCTTATAAGTAATACTGCTAAGCCAGTAGTAAAACTTATTATAAATAGGCACAATAACAAATACTCATATACAAGGTAGTATTATAAATAATTTTTGTAGTTAAGTTATTTGACAACGTAAGTTAAGGCATTATCTTTGATAAAAATACAAACAAAATAAAAATATATGTAATCTTTTATATCATTCCAGTACATCAGACGACAATCTATTAAAAAATATAGAATTATTTGATAAAATGTCTCTTAGATTTAATGGTAGGGTGCTATTTATCAAGGATGTTATCGGTTCAAGTGAAATTTGCTGTTGGACATTTTACGGCCATGGTCGTAAAGTAGCCGAAGTATGCTGCCATTCGATTGTATATACAACAGATAAAAAACATACAAAGGTAAGATTTATAATCAATGTGATATTATATCTATCTATCTAACTACCTATCTGTAATGTGCGAATCTTCTCAAAAATATATAACCAGCAATAACTTGAAATTCCTTGATATTCAGGTCGAATTTCCAGAAGCTCGCATTTATGAGGAAATGTTAAATATTTTATTATACGAACATCGTAATGGACCAGATCAAGAATTAATGCAGGCAACATCTTCTCGTGGTGCTGTGGGTGGTGCACCACCTTGTACATCAGATGAAGAAGAGGGTGAGCGTTCCGGTTTGGCTCGCCTTCGCTCCAACAAACAAAATACCAACTGACCCAGCCTGCCTATCCTTAACACGTTAAGCGCTAAGCCTCTTTTGTTGAGTTTTCCATTTAGGCCACGATGAACACTATCGGCCATAGAAGATACGGAAATGTTACTTATCAGTGATCAACATGGCTTAGATAGAATATCTAAAGCTGGTTGCTCTGTAAAGACTGGTATGGCGTTTAACGTGTTAATCCGCAATATCCAGCAATTTGTACAATTTTTAATGTTGTTCGCTCTCTTAAAACTCTAACTAATATAAAATAGGATAAACATACATATATTAGTAAAAGGTAGGAGATGCGACACACACATAGACACTAAAAAAAAAAAACAATTCGGTGTGCCCTTACTCCTCATTCTTTCTATCTTTCTTTTTATTTTTATTTTCATTTTTTTTTCTTTACACAAAAATACATAAATTACAATGTTAAGCAATCAAAACTAAACGACAGGCTATATCTCATTGAATTTTGTATCGCAATAGTATTTTTTTGTTATTATTTGTTGCTGCTACTACTGCTGCTGCCGTAACGGTGTATCTTAATTCCTCACATATGTTTAGAATAGTATTGAAATTGATGTCAAAGCAGAATGACTAACTCACCTTTTTAGATATATTCTACCTGTTAAAGTTAAAATGGATTACATTTTTTCAGACTTTTATCGTAAGAATTAATGATATATATATATATATATACGGGAGATTAGATATCTAAGAACTTTTTATGTGCCAAACATTATAAGTCCAAATTGTCATTCTGCAATGAATGGAATTACTAAATTATAATGCATTTTATATCATATTAGAATTGCACTGTTACCTCTGTTATGAGTATTAGATATACTGTTATTATTATTTCTTATTATTATTATTATTATTATTATTATTATTACTACAATCATCATCGTCATTTATTACTTTTACCACCATTACCTGCAATCACTTTTCAATTAGTACTATATTTTATTAATATTATATTATTATAATTGTTATACTTTTAATGACGTTGTCATTTTCATTATTTCTACTATTTTATTTTATGATATTATAATTACTACTATTATTATTTTATCATCATCATCATCAATCATCATCATCATCATCATCATCATCATCATCATCATCATCATCGTTGTCACAATCATTGAATTTACTCGTAACTAGCATATGCAGACGGATTGTTAATTCCTCTCGTTTAAGGAAAATTTAATTTTAACAAAAATGCATATAGATTTTAAAATATTTGTGATAAAAAACAATTTCATGATATCGCAATTGTTGATAATAATGAATATTTAACTTCATTACTAATATGTATTATATTATTCGATGCGTCGAGACGTGGGTGCTTATTTATATTTATCTATGCTATGTTATAATTATAATAATAATTATTATTATTATTATTATTTCCACGCAAGTTAAACGTTGAATGCTAATTTCGCGTATTTATTAAGCTCTTTATTCTTTTTTTTCTGCACAAGCAATGTGTAAATATATTAACATAATTATTTTTTTATAATTTAACCGTTTGAGTTGCCGAAATATCTATAGGAAAATCATATCAACGAATGTTAGGTGTGTAATTTTCAATAAGAAATCTGAGAAATGCTGTTTGGGACTCAAACGATTAATAATTATAGTTCCTTTATTTTTTTGTTTATTATTAAACGATGATATATCCGGCCTATTAGCTTTAATGATTTTTTATTAACAATTTAATAGAACTCGACAAGATAGTTTCAATCCAATTATTTATTTACATATATCGATATATGAATTTTTATAAAAATAGAGTTAGTAGATAGATTTAATTTTGCTAGTAATTTATTGATTCGTTTTTTTAACATCAATGCATCACACCTCAGAGTAACGTTTTCTAATTTTCATTTGATTGTACTATTACTTATCGTATATTTTATTATTATTATTTCTAATTCTTTAACACATTTATTTGATGAATGTAAAATTTGGCTACTTTTCATTAGAATGAAAAGCATTAAATTTGTATGTTTTCATTTTATCTTATTTTTATTTCGAGTGCTTATATGTTTGGATAAAGTATTAAAAGCTTGTTGATTATTAAAAAAAAAAAAAAAAAGAAGAGAAGACTGCAAATAATAATCTATAGACTGTTCAATTAAAAAAAGCAAAGTTTGTAAAACTAATTTTAATGCAACAATAATTAATCATTAAGTGCTTTTTTTTTTTATTCTTCTTTCTATTTAATTTTTGTATTATCTCTGTGTTCTTGTTGTTATTAATTAAATAATATAAATAAATCTTTTAAAATTATATATGAAATTTTTAATTTTATTATAAAATAATATATATATATATATATACATATATATGGCAGAGATTATACAAATGTTTAATAGAAAGATCTTAGAAAGCTTTATACATAACTGTAGTAATAATTATACGAACAAATATTGACTATGTATGATAGATTATTTTTGTAAAATTATTTTTTCTATCGTATATAAAAAAAAAAAAAAAATTGAAAAAAATGTCAAATATTTTTAAAAGAACCAATCAAGAGACTTAGAATTTATTATTCCTATTGATTATCATCACAAATGTGTTGATGCTGGGATTTCAATAAAATATCTGAAGTGCGTGAACACAACACGTTAACAATTATTTTTCAAAGTATACAACTAAATCGATAAAAGAATAAAATATTTAAATTTGTATATTTATATGAAAAAATGTTTGTTCATTTTTATTACTACAGTTTATTGTATATTGCTATGTTCAATTCAATGATATATAGTATGAACGTATTATAATTTAACCCTTTTCTATACCAATGTAATCCATGAGACTGCAACATTTAATTACAAAAAATAAAAATATACATATAAATATAGAAAATTAATAAATCTAATAAATAAATAGGAAAATATTATTTGGATAAATGGTAAAGATCTTTGAAATAAAAATATATATATATATATATAGAAAAAAAAATCTAGCAGTTGTTGAATGTGGTTTGTTAAAGGGTTGAATGTTCAATTATTTGTGTCGTTTAAAATTTTCATCAATATTATATATCTTAATAATATATTTATGTGATTATAAAAAGAAAAGAACAAAAAAAAAATATCTTATACAAAACAGAGAAAATTGGAGAGGAAGGGGGTCAGTTATATTAACCGTTTAAGTCCCAAGTAGAGCAATCATGCTCTTTAAATTTCATGTTGAAAAGGCCCAACTACATTTTATTGATGTAAACAACAATATTCAATTTTTTCCAACAGGATTTTTTTAAGGAACACTGGGACTCATATGGTTGATGTAATAATAGTGATCGATGAATACGACAGGGTGTTTTTTTGTAAATTATAATAAAAACAAAAAAAAAAGAAACAATAATTACAGTATTACCAGATATTACTAATATCTAACTAATAATACAAATCTACAATACACGGCATGAGACTAAACAATTTTAGACCATTCTTAATGTGTGATATATAAATAAGATTATATATTTAGAGATTATAAATATATCTCGTTATATATATATATATATTATATTATAAATAATTTTTAAATATAGAACGTTAAGCGAAATAATATATATTATATATAAATATATATATATATTTGGATGTATGTATGCACAGGTGGACAGGGACAAACAGACAGAGGGAGAGCGAGATTTAAATACATGCTGCAGCTAGAGAAGTGATTACAATTTATAAGAAAGGAAATATGTTGCTTATAATTTAAACAATACTTTTTTTTTTTAATCTATAATTAAATTTGAACAAAATTAAAATATAATTATATATTGTTTATGTGGGATCGAGCAACACTTTCGTACCCTAATAATAAAATAGGCATTCATGAGAAAGTTGAGTAGCAAGTTTTGGATAACTCGAAAGTTAGTTTAGTTGGCTTGAAAGTAAAAGACTTTGGGTTCGTTTTCAGGATCAGTCCAATGGCCTTATTTTTTTCTCGAATCCTACATTTACATATATCTTTCCTTTGAGCTGAGTTATATAATTTTGCAGGCAAATTATGTTTAGTATAACGCGTTAAAAAAAAAAAAAAAAGAAAAATATTTTAAATTGTGTAATATTATATGCGCGTTTAACATTATTATATATATATATGTGTCATTAATTATTGTGTCAAAAATATAATTATTGAATAATAATTATATTTTTGATATTTATCTTATAGTTTTTAAAAGTATATTTCAACTTTTAATTTAATCTTTCGCTGATTGAAATACGGTATAGTCTTCCAATAAATTATTCTCTTTAAGATATACATTTAAATACATTTCAATTTGCGATAACATAAATAATGTTATAACTCTCAATATGCCAAAAAAAAAAAAATTAATCGATTAGAAACGAATTTAATTAATACATTTCTATTTTAATTGTAACGTATTTTCCATCAATCATTTTTATTAACATTGGAATGCGAATATTTTCTACTTTATTATGAGATTCATAAATATTATTATTTAAATTATTCCCCGTAAAGTGTTCGTACAAAAGTAGTATTTTTTAAATTGATTTTTTCTTTATTGTTACTGAGATGTAAACATTAAAAAAAGTATTAATGTGTAATTACAAAATTGAATGCATATAATAATTGAAAATCAGGGTTTTTCAAACTTTTCTGCTTGTGAATCACCCTATTTATCTAAGCAAATATTTTTACTAGTATTTGTGAATAATAAATCATAAAGAAAGTTTTAAAAAAATTCTTTGGTTTATATACGAATATAATTTTGTCACGTATCAAAGATAAATTAAACTAATTTTTTACTTTTGCTACAATTTCTGTGAATTTCTAAATTTAATTAGGCAATTCTACATAGGGTCGTAATTCATGATTTGAAAAATCCTGTTTTTAATTATAAATTACGTGCCAAGAATCTTGTACCATCTTCTATCTTCTATAAATGATAACTTGGTATATGTGAGATAATATATAATAATAAAAAAATATATATATTTATGCTCAATATTAACAAGTTTTAAGATGGAAACAATATACGTTATTATATTTGTAGATAAAATTATATTAAATATAGAATACAATGTGTTTATATCTAAGATACATAAATATAACAATTTTTCCTGTCCTTTTCATACCTTACATTGAATTAATATTTATTAAATCAAAAAGTTAATGAATATTGAAAGAATTATTATAAATTTAATTATTATGAATGAAAAAGTATAAAAAGATATATTTATAAAAAAATGATTTATTATTAATAATGTATCTCAATATAAAATTATATAGACATTTAAATGTATCTAAACAAATAGGTTATTTTCGATGATAATTATCTGATTTTTTAAATAAATTGTTTTTTTACGTACAATTCAATAATATCAAATTCTATCTCGACTTACCTCGCAAAAGTTTTAATTACAATAAGATATTTCTAATAATTAAATAAGTTTTTACTCTTAAATAAAGCACAATAATAACACTGTACAATTTAAATAAACATTACAGTACTATTGGTAAGTCACTTATTACCTGAGAGATTTCAACGATCATTAGTAACTTAAATATCCGCTAGAATGCAATGTGATAACACGATAACGGGTGTAACAAAAAAAGGGTAAAAATTATCGAAAGAATTTCTTCGTAATAAAATAACAGGATAACTGAAGTATGTTCTTTTGTTAAAATGTCGACATTATTATAATACAAAAAGATTATTATATGTTTCCAAGTTATAAAAAAGCTCAATACTACTTATTAATTATACATTGATTTTTCGAAAAAACGATTGGCTGATAAGACAGAAACATCAGGATCACGCGTTTCCCCACGCTACAATAAACCTATCGGAAAAGTTGATCGTTCGTAGTTGATTGGTTGATAAACACGAGCCATCGCCGAGAGCCAATGACGATCGAGCAGTACGTTGGATAGTCCCACCCATCGCAAAACAATAAGCC
Organism: Polistes dominula; assembly: GCF_001465965.1. The sequence continues at coordinate 907,735 of NW_015148985.1, forward strand.
GGTGGCGCTACTTATCCGTTAGCGTAAAACACGAGCAGCGTTAGTCTCGCGCAGCACATTGCACGGTGTACTTCATAAGTGTTGACAAGTAAGATTAAAAAAAACTGTCTCGTGTTAAAAGTCTGTGAGAAGACCGGGTTTGACGCGAATTATTCTAATAGTGTGTTTTAAAAACCACTATACCTTGTATACATATATATAGAAATATAGACACTTGACGTATAACATATGCGTTTAATTAGGTGAACAAATTCTACGAATAGATGAATAGAAGAGGAAAAAAGATAATTTTTTAAAGTACATTGCTTAAAGAGAAAGAAAGAAAGAAAGAGAGGGGGGGTCAGATACAGTTAGAAAGACAATAAAGTAGACGTTAAATAGGAGAGGTCTTGTGTTACGAACGCGCACATTGCCTTTCAACTTTGTTTATCTATCGATTTTTCTCGTCAAGAGAAGAGAACGTAGCCAGACATAACGATTCGTCAAGAGAGACAAAGCTACGAAGGTAAAGAAAGACATATTTGCACGTGTAGTATATGCGGTGAGTATATATAATAGAAGATAAAAGAAGAAGAAGAAGAAGAAGATGAATTATTAGTGAGAATGAAATAGATTTGTCCGTTGATGAAATTTCATCTCCCATATTAAGAATTCCTAAGAACGAGGACAACACTAATTTACTCATCGTTGTGTCAAATTGTCATTAAAAGGGTAAAGCTTATTATTTCGGAGTAATACTACGTACACGAATTAAATTCGGTTAAAGTAGACTTTACCAGTTAGTGATCCCGCGCGCGCGATATATTCATTTCATTTCGAAGAAGAATAATAAGAAGAGGAATAGGAAGAGGAAGTAAAAGAAGAAGATAGAAAAGGTAGAAGGGAGGAGCCGGTAGAAGATTTCTCGCATCGAGGGACTCGCCTATGTTACGTTTCTTCGTCGGTAAGCTCGCACAATTTTGCGATTGTTTCGATTTTTTAAAGTACGAGAGAGAGAGATAGAGAGAGAAAGATAATATAAATAAATATAGAAAGATATCTATCTACTATCAGCAAGATGTAGCGTGCAAAATTCATTTATACGCGTGTAGTATGTATGTATGTATGTATGTATGTGTATTTAGGTGGATGAAAAAGGAGAGTCCACTTAATATCAGTTTCACGAATTCTCTCTCTCTCTCTCT
>NW_015148985.1:913901-946857 GCF_001465965.1 Polistes dominula
TATATATATATATATATATATATATATATATATATTATTTAACGAGATAACTATGAATGAATGAAATATCCTTGGCAATAAATATATTCGAGTTATTTGCGAACGTTAATCGTACGTTTCAAATGTTTATTGAGTAAAAAGATATAAAATAATTACAAACAGATATTTTAATCATGAATTTTACATTCTACTTGTGTTTATTTTTTCTCGAAGAAAAAAATATTTAAAAAAAAAAAAAACGTCCTTAAATTTATTTTAATTTTCTCTGACGCTTTTATTAATTATCATAAAAATGACTCATTATTTCAAGGAAATACGCGCGAGCGCATACTTTTATATTTGCTACCAAAGCAAAGATTATGAAACTTAAATAGAACTTCAAGGATATAAATGCCTGATCATTATTTAGAAAAAAAAAATAAATAAGTGGGTGACTAAAAAAAATATTATACAATATATAATCAATTTTTCTTTTTTTGTTCTTTTTTTGTTCTTTTTTTTTTTTTACAAAACAAAGAAAAAAAATTAATGATTTACAAGTTTATTATGTTTTTTTACGTTATTTATTTCCTGTTTAACACCTTTTATATTTAAATTAAAAACATGTTGACAAGGTTTAGAAAAAACTCAATTATAATTCTTTCGACATTCTTATTTTATGAATTATAATTAAATTTATTAAATATATTAATCTAAATATATATAATTATATTTATAATATATATATAAAAAAATGTAATTATCTATTAATTAAATTTAATAATATATAATATAAATATATAAAATTTAGTTTTGCGATTAATATAATAAAACTACAAAAATTCAAATCTTAAATGATAATGTTTTAAAGATGAATTAATTGATGATTTTAAATATCAAAGAAAAATTAATTAATTAAATAACAAGAAAATTAATTTATATATATATATATATTTGTTTATGTAAATATTGTATAATTTTTAATTGATAAATAAAGTTTTTTATTTGTTTTCTTTTTTTTATTTTTTATTTTCTAATCTCAGATTTTCATAATTGTTTTTAATAAAAATACGTATAAAAATGTATTTATCATCATCATTCGATGTAGATCGTTTCTTTTAGATAGAAAGAAAAAGAATAAGACAGACAGATAAATACTTAGACATAGTATTGATCAATTTTATGAAGAAATAATTATTTCTTATCTCAAAAATTTGTATAAACACGAATAAAATTTTTTTTTTGAATTTTGTAATCGAATTATTATTAGAAACACTTTGAAATACTATAAACATGATAATAATCTTGAAAATTATGAATAAATCATACGATCATTATGAAAGTTGTTTAATCATATATATATATATATTTTATTATAATATAATGTATTAAATTATAATTACAATTATTATTATTATTTATTAATTATAAATATAATTAATTTTAATATAATAATAATGAATTTATTTTAAACTATTATAAAAAATATAAGATTACATTTATTATACATATAATTTATTAATTAAAATTATTATATTTTTAATTATTAATTATTATTAATAATTTTTATAATTTATATAATTATAATTTATTATTATTATTATTATTATTGAAATGTTATAATTATAAAAATGTCATATTTTTATGGATAAGAATCATTTGTAAGATTGATTATAATAATCAATATCATTTCAAGGAAATAACTGAACGTATAAAAGTTGATTTTTTTCTTTATAATATATTCAAAAATATTTCAAAAGTTACCATACAAATATTTAATCTTTACATTAAATTAATTTAAATCTATACTTTAAATTTTAAATTAATTTATTCTATCAATTAATTTAAATTGACATAAAATAACGTAATTCTGTGTAGACATATTAAATGAGGTTTTTTTTTTTATTAGATTTAAAAATTATTTATTTCTCTTTATAATAATAATAATAATAATAATAATAATAATAAAGATAATAATCAATCATACAACTAATTATAATAATCGTTTTTATACATTCATATTAACTTCAACTTTCTATTTTGTCAATCATTGTCAATCAACTATGTTTGATGAAATTCAATGTTGAAAGCTAATGCCACGTGTACGTGGGTGGATTGAAAACTTTTGTGCGTATTATAAGAACAAATGTTTTGTTCGTTTCAATCAAATTTACTTTTATTCTAAAAACAAAAAAACTTAAACATGCTGCACGTGTACAACAAAATTAAATTGTAAGATTTCATGAAATTATGTGGAAAAATAAAAGTGCGTTTGATTGAGTAATAAAACGTTGATTTTACGTAAATTTCTCGTTAATTGTTATATTACCTAGTTAAAACATATAATTCTATATTCTTCCATACTTTAAATAGGTCAATATATTTAATCATGGTTTAGCTGATTATTTTATGAATCAACGAATTTCACATTTCAACGATAACCATATATATAAGCTCACAATTTAGTTGTAATAATTATTAAAAAAAAAAAACCTAAATAAATAAATAAATAAATAAATAAAATGTTGATTTTTGTATTGTAATGTTTCAGTTTCATCGTACAAGACCGAGTGTCGGGCTTTTGGACATGGATGTTCGTGTTGTCGAAGTTACCCGAGCTCGGTGATACCGTGTTCATTGTTCTACGTAAACAACCATTAATATTTTTACATTGGTATCACCATATTACCGTGTTGCTATATTCATGGTTCTCTTATACGGAATACGCATCTTCAGCAAGGTGGTTTATCGTAATGAATTATTGCGTTCATTCGTTGATGTACAGCTATTATGCTTTGAAAGCAATGCGTTATTCGCCACCTAAATGGATCTCGATGCTGGTCACGGGATTACAATTGTCCCAAATGGTGATGGGCTGTGCTATCAACGTCTGGGCTTATCAGTACCTGAAACAAGGACAGTCAGAGTGTCATATATCACGACTAAATATCAGACTTAGCCTGGCTATGTACTTCAGTTATTTTGTCCTATTCGCACACTTCTTCCATAAGGCCTATTTCAGCAGAGATTCAAGTAAATCAAGCAAGAACAAATTGTATACTAATGGAACTATTACCACGACTGATGATCACACGATCGTATCTACGAAATACGCGAATGGTAAACTGAAGGAAAATTAAGAAGAGGAAGAAGACAATTATTATTATTATTATTATACAACCAAATTTTTGGTGGGAAGAAGAAAAAAGAAACTAGAAGAAGAAGTCAAGAAGAGTAATCAAACAAAATAAAAGAAGAAAGAGAGAGAGAGAGAGAGAGAGAGAGAGAGAGAGAAAATAAACACACACACAGTAACGCATAAAATTTATGGTGCTCGCTAAATGAGGAAGCAAATGGTATTTGTGTTATAGGGAGGGGGAAAGCTTTCTACATTTCACGCGAACCCGGACATAATTTTTTTTTTTTTTTTTTACAGTCATAAAATTTACCTTTCCTTTTTTCTTTTTCTTATTTTTGGTTATATTTTTTTTTGTTTTTCGATTATTATAAATGTTGTTTTATTTTTCTTCTTTTTCTTTTCTCTTCAACGCGCTAATTTGTAATTCATGTATAATGTATCATAGTTGTTTTTTTATCATCTTTTAGAAGATGATAAAAAAAGAAAAATGGGGTGTTGAAGACAAACCTGGATAGAATAATTTTTATTTACTCTCTTCCTTCTTCTCCTCCTTTAGAATAAATAATAATAATAATATTAATAATAATAATTAATGTAACAATAATAATTATTATTATAGTGATTATAAATATTAATAATTAATGGATACGATAATAATTTAATAATGGGGGTCTTTCACTGGTGTCAGAATATTTTGTTTTCACGGCTTCGCACAAATTATTCTCTGAAAATTGTTTCGTTGATTTTCATATCCGCTGTCTGTCACGCTTTAATCATCGATTAGGATGATTAATCTTCTTAGGGGGATTTTTGTTTGTTTTTCCTTTTTTTTTTTCATATCGTAAATTCTTCTCCGTCTCTCTTTTTTTTTTTTTTTTTTAATCTGAACGAATTATAAAATATTTTCAAATTCTAAATGACGAACGATATGTGCGAAAAAGAGAAAGAAAAGGGAGGAGGAGAAGTTGGACAAGTTAAAAACTTATATAAATATAACAAATAAAATATTATTCGCTTCCTGACAATATGGCGGACTCCTTGGGCCGATCAATTATTTATTATTATTATTATTATTACTATACAAATAATTCTTTGTATTTATTTTATTCTTGTTTAATATTTTTTTTTCTTTTCTTTCTTTCTTTCTTTCTTTTCTTTTATTTTTTTTTTTTTTTTTACGAGCTAAAAACTCTCTTCGTCGGCCTAGAAAATATTTTTCCTACTACACTAAACATTCGGTCGACGTGAGAAAGAATAATATTAATGTTTACTTAAAAATTTAAAAGAAGAAAAGAAAAAAAAATTAGAAAATGAAAAGGAGAGGAAAAAGAAAACCAAAATGAGAAAAATAATTACGCAAAAAAAAAAAAAAGAAAAAAAAACACTTCATAAAAAAAGAGGATAAAAAAAAAACAGCAAAATATTGGATTGTCCGGGGGAAAGTTCGTGCCGATTTTCAATAGATGGTGCAAAGTTTTCTTTTTTTTTTTTAATTCTTGCTGAAAAATCTGAAAAGTTTTTCTTTTTCGTTAAAAAACCTAAAAAAGAGTTTTTTTACTCTGAAATTTTTAATTTAGTTCAGAAGTTTGTGAAGTTAACCATAAAGATGGAAGAAAGATTGTGGAAACAAAATGGCACTTATATATAATTTAATAAATATTATATATATGTATATATAATACCAAAACAAAAAAAAAAAAGAAAAAACTTAAATGCGTTGCGTTTCAATCTTCCGTCAAAATCGGCACGTAATTTCCGAACAATTCAATAACAAAAATACAATAAGGAGCAAAGGTGTGAAAATCATATTCGTAATCGGGGAAAAGGATTTTACATGGAGGTGATGGTCATTAGGACATTTTAATGTTTTGTTTCAAAATAATAAACGTAAAAATAATAAAGAAGAAGAAAAAAGAAGAAGATAATTTTTGAATCGATTGGAATCGATTTGAAATTGTATGACATAATTTACATGCTTATAAATCAATAAGTTAATTCGATTCATTCGTTATTATGTTGTTTGATATGTGTAGAAAAGATAGACACGATACAAAAGGAAAAAAAAGCGAATAAAAAGAGAGAGAAAGTGAAAGAGAGAGAGAGAGAGAGATAATGTAGAGCTTAAGGTGCCTGTTATGCTAAAAGAGAATTATAATTGGTATTTATAATGGTATCTATAATAAATTAAAAATTTATGATCTACTTGTGTAACGTCATGTAAATTATTTTTGTTTTTTTTCTGATGGAAATTCAAGAAGACTTGAAAAGATAGGAAAAAGAAAAAAAAAAGACAAATAATCTACGAATGAAAAATAATCTCTGACATAACAAGTTCTTGTATTGACAATGTCAAATAAAAAGAAAGATGATAAGATGAAGAATGAAACAGAAAAAAAAAAGGAAGAATTATCATAAAATTATTTAAACATTATAATAACCAACACTTATATCATTTTCTGTCATCGTATAATTCTCGTTAGAAAAGGAATCTAATTATGAGTAATAATGACAAAAAATAACTATAAAAAGAAATATACATATTTATTACGTTAATCTATATATTTATTTGATTGGAATGGATATAACAAACTTGAGAAGTATGATATAATGATGATTATAGTAATTTAAGTTTAAAGAAAAATTGTTCTTTCTTGCATACACACACACACACACACACACACACACACACACACACACACACACACGCGCGCGTACACTTACGCTTATATTATATTGCGTATTTTTTATGTATCAGTCATATTAAAAATTGAATTTACATTTTTTTTTGTTAAATCTTGCAGATTAATCGAACGAATAATTAAGACATGTAAAATAAAATAGATAAATAGAGTTTATTTTTTAATTGATTTGTATCAATTAATTACTTAAAAAAAAATATATATATATATATTATACACGCGTTACTAGCTCTACGAAATAAAAAGTTGATGTTTACTTTAACAGGTAATATATTTAATTTTGTAAAAAATAATTAATGAAAAAAATTAATACAACGTTTAAATAGAATGTTATCTGTCAACACGAAAAATAATTCAATATTTATTTGGATAATTTGACTATATCAATGATGATATGCGCTCGTTTTTTTTTTATTAATGCCGCCATGATGCTGTTCATGATTTAGATATTTGTCAGAGTCATTCTAACACATACTAAGATAAGATTTTGATTCAGGTTGTACAACGGAAACTATGTATTTATGTAATAATGGGTATGTGTGTGTAATATGTGTGATCATATATGTTTTTCTTTCTCTTCCTTTGTACATCTAAGAAAGAAAAAGATAAAGAGAGAAAAAGAGAGAATATTGTATTAACGAGTGTTATATTGGCGCAGTTGCGATCATTCAACGATCTATGCATTTAACTTTTCAACGTGTGTATATGTGCGCACAAGCGCGCGCGCGCACGCGCTAGTGTGTGCTTGCAATTACAATAAATATGCTCCTAATATTTTTTTTTTTTTATTTACATATATAAATATATTTTCATGAAACATATGAAGAAATATTCAGTTGTCTTATAAGTTTTTTCCAATGAAAGATGTAATTAATATCCGCCATATTGGTTCTGCAATTAATATCGGCCATATTGTTTCCACCATTAATTTTGATCATATTGTCTACGTCATATTAATTTTGGCCATATTACATTACTTTTACAAGAATTGATTTGATTATTTGTCAATAAAAAAAATATGAAGAAAAACACACGACGCCTTTTGAAATTTATAATCATATTTAATAATACGTAAATATAATGTATAATAACTATGATATATTGTTTGATTAACAATTTACTTTGAAAGAAAAAAAAAAAAAAAACAAAAACAAATGTGTATTTTTAATTTAAACTTATTGGACAATTCGATTTATATATGTATAGATTTGTTTGTCACTTGAATTTTTAATTTATTACAATTTCGATGTGTAATTTGTACTGAGCGAGCATTTTTAAATTCTTCCTGAGAATATAAAAAAAAAAAATTGTAAGAGAGAGAGAGAGAGAGAGAGAAAGAGAGATAAAAGATACATGCATGCATGCTTATGAATAAGAAAAAAAAAAAAATTAACAAAAAAAAAGTTAGCTGTGATGCATTTGTGAGGAAAAAAAGAAATAGGATTTGGTCCCTTTTTCTTTTTTTTTTTTTATATATATATAAATTATAAACATTCGAATAAGTTAAGTATGTAAAGAAAATAAAAAGAAACAAAACAAAAAAAAATTGAATCGGATCACCGGTTCACGCCATTTCTATTGTATGATATATGCCAGTTGTTATTGATTCTTGTCATTGTCAAAGAGTTTTGGGATTATATACAAATATTCTGTAATAATAATTATAATAATAATAATTATAATAGTAATAATGATAAATAATGATGATGATAATAATAATAATTATAATAGTAATATTATTAATAATTTCTATTTAGAAATGAGAAAAGAAAAAAAAAAGAGAAAATAGAAAAAGGAAAGAGAAAAAAAAAATTTAAAAAGAAAAAAAGAAAAAACGTATGACGTATTTTGACACTTCACACAATCAGTCACAAGTTTTGTAAATCGACGTGTCGTCGTTGTAAATTCGTTTCGATGATTTTTTTTGTTTTTCCTCGCGTTAAATGTTTCGATACACACAACAGATGTACGTATAATTCCTAGAAAGACTTCCCCCCCCCCTTCATGAGAATTCTTTCAACGATTTTGACGATGTCATTACGATTACAAACAATAAATACAAAAGTACGTCCAAAATACCGTTTGAAAAGGAAGCAGTGGTTCTCAGCGAGGTCGCATTTTTGCATTCGAAGGTCCCCCTAGGTGCCTTATACCAAATTTTATTTTCATTTATTTGACTTCGTACGATTTTTTGTTTTGTTTTGGACTATTATGAAATTAATTAAAAATATCATATTCGTAAATTGTATTTAAAAAAAAGAAAAAAAAAGGACAATTTTTAAATTGCTTCCAATGAAGAATAAAAGAATACATTAATAATTAAAAATATGTTCTTGCTTATAAATGTCAACTAATAATGTTGTTCGTAAATTTTCTGCTTGAAAGTTACATTTTCAGTTGCATATTTAAATATTTTCAAGACATCATTAATTTTTTTTTTTTTGTTAACATTTAACGTATCGTACATTAAATGCAAATTTTGATTAAGTTAATTATATATTCATTTGTTTGTTTTTTTTTTTTTTTAAATCACTGGCATTGCTTTTTAATTATCTCGTGAAATGTGTCTGAATATTATTATTCGTTAATTATACATTTCATTATCAAATTCGTTGATATTTAAGCACGTGCAAAAAATGTCTTTTATTTTTGGTATCCTCGTATTTTCCAAAATAATTTCTAAACAAGTCTTCCTCTCCATAAATCATCAAGAAAGAAAGAAAGAGAGAGAGGGGAAAAAATGATAAATTATGTCAGAAATATCAAACCTCACTTTGAAAACAGCTAACACGATCGATACGTTGATATTATTATGATGATGTTAATGAAAGTCCTAAGAAGTAAAAGTTGCGTGTATGTATGTGTATATAAATGTGTATGTGTGATGTATGTATGTCCCATTTAAAAAGAATCACGTTGAAATATTTGTATTTATTACGTGTAAAAGAATGAATATTTTAATCGTTTAAATACATTTCCACAAAGCACAACTCACACGCACTTGTATACATGCAAGTGCATCTTCGTATATGTGCATGCATAAATACGTTTGCATGCATAAGTTAAAATACTACGTGATGTTTTCTTCATTTTGCGAGTTAGACGATGATCAAAAGTTTAAGTTTCATTTATCGTCACTTCCTCACGGAAAAAACCTTAATATCATGGTTGAGTGTGTGTGTGTGTGTGTGTATGCATGTACATGTTTGTGTGACGTATGCTATAAATCATATACAGGATGAGTTATGTGAGAAAGGATCTGCATTCCTCACCGATCATTGCCTTTCTTCTATTATTGAAAATACAATCATAAGATTTTGTCTTTTTCTTTTTTTTTTTTTGTTAATTTGATTTCTTATTTTATTTGCAAATTTAATCATTGATTATAAACGTAGACATTATTTTTATTTTGTTTCGTTTCATTTTTCAAAATTGAAGATTAGATTATAAGAGTTGATGGATATTTTGTTGAGTAATTTTTGGAGGATTTTTTTTCTTTTTCTTTTTAAATGCAAAATATTTCTTATAGAAAAAAAAAAAAAAAAACAATTTATGAAGACTTCATCTTCTTCTTCTTCTTCTTCTTCTTCTTCTTCTTCTTCTTCTTCTTCTTCTTCTTCTTCTTCTTTCCTTTTCCCTTTCATTTAGGTGCATGGTACAACACAAGAACAGGTTGAAAACATTTGTTATCTTATTTCTAATATATTCGTAATTGCACAAATATTTTTCCTATTGTGTGTAACATAAATATAGAAATATTAAAAGATATGTGTGTGTGTGTAATGATCGAAAGCTTAAGAAAATTCGAATTTACTTTTGTATTCCATTTTTTTTCTTTTTCGTTGATTTTCTTCAAATAAAAGAGCTAAGTATTTTCCATTAGCTCAAATGATTATAAAAATTATGATGAACTTTCTACTATGTAAATACACATACGTGTCAACGTATATATACATATATTATAAGTGTACATATATATAATGCAAAACGAAAGAGAACGAGAGAGAGAGAGAGAGAGAGAGAGAGAGAAAATGCACCGAGTGACAAGGCACGTTGCACGTTTGTTAAGAAAAAAAAATAATAATAATAAAAAAATCAAATCATTTGTAAACTAGGAAGAAGACATTTATATAAACAAACAAATCGTCTTTCCCCTTTATTTTTCATCTGATATTTTCTTCTTCTTCTTCTTCTTCTTCTTAATTTTCTCATCTTTATAAAAAAAAAAAAAAAAGGAAAAATCAATAAGCTCGATTAAACGAAATAAAATAAAAATATTTATAATAAAACTTCGTTAAGAGTAAATGTGAAGAAAAGAAATAAAAAAAAACCGAAACGTGAGATAATAAAAAAAAAAAATAAAAATCAAATAAATTCATTATCAATCTTTTTGTTTCCACAAACCAACAATAATAATTTATTATAATTATTGATTATGGCGTATTACTTTCATAATTCGTCAATGCATTTTTATCATAGTTGTTTCAAATGACAAGTATTTAAAATTAAAATGTTATGCCATTTCAGCAGTTATAAATATATATATATATATATATATGCATGATTATTTTTTTATATTATTGAATCTCATTTTACGCAATTTTCTTTTCTCGATAAGTTTTATCTTATGTTATGAATAAAAGTCATACAAAAAAATTGTTTAAATATAATATTATTGTAATAATATTATATAATATTATATTATAATTATATTATTATTATATAATATATATATATATATATATAATATTGTATATAATAATATTATAGAAAATTCAATATGGCTGTTCAATTAAGTCATTTATTTAAATCAAATTAATTTATTTGCGAGGTTAATTTATTTACGACTTAAAATGAAATTTATATTTTCTCAGGTCATTAAAAATTAAAAGTAGTCTTTTACGTAAGTTGATTCCCAAATGTTTTTGCAATTATTAGCATTGTCCTTTCGTCGTTTATGCAAATCTACTTTTATATGCAATAACTCATTTATAATTTACTATTTTAATACGTAATAAGGATGAAATGAATAACTAATATTTTACTTTTTAACAAATGTCGCAATAAATAGAAGCTATTATACAATGGCGTTCGATAATTAAAGACTTAACAAGTATACATAATTTAACAAAAACTTTCCGAAGACTTTTTTTAAATCAATTCTTTTATTGTTGTTACTTTTTTTTTTGTTCTTTTTAATTCCAATAATAATAATATAATAATAATAATATATATATAAATTTGCATAATCGAATTTTACTTATTTTATTTTTTTTTTTTTTCCCCCTTATCGCAGTAATTATTATTTCAAGTATTTTACTCAAGGTAAATGTTGCAATTTAAAATATGTTAAAAATTTTACGAATTCAATATTTCAGCGTTAATGACTCCCATAATCGTTTTAAAACGTTTTAAATACATTTTTAAAAATATAGATATATTATAGAAATAATTATCCTTGTCCAAATGTTTAAACATATATTTAAGATAAATATGTGTTACTTACAAAAATATTATCTTGTTAAAGTATTTAAAAAAAAAACACGAAATGACGTAAATGAAAATTGAACAAAAGATATTATTTCATTTGACAATGTCACTTAAAGAATTTATATAGATATATAAATGTTGAATATTCTCACGTTTTTAAATATAATTTTAATCTTTTTTTCCACTTTTTTTTAAAATCATACATCGATAGACATTTATTTGAATAATTTAAAATAGCATGCTAATTTCATTTGACTACTACGTAAGTATACTTTACGACATATATATGTATATACGTCGTAACATGATTTGTGAAGAGACAAAGATTAATCTTACGTTTTCTATACTATTACAAAACTTAATGGAAAAAAAAAGTAATTCCAACAGAGATGTAAATTATGACGTTAACAAAAAAATATCTATAAAAAGTCCCAGAGTATTTTTGCGTTTACAATTTGATCACCATATTTCTAAAATAAAATTAAAAAAAAAATATATTTATCCGAACGTGTCGAATCTAAAATGATTTATTAAAAACTTGTAACAAAAATATGAAATAATAACAAAAACAATATTTCGTCATCGAACGGTATACATTGCCAATTCTATTTAAAGAAACGAATACAAAAACAAACATAAAAAAAAATAATATATATTTATTTTTTTATCATTTTGAAATTGTTGAATATTTTCTATTGAATGATGTAGTGTTTCTTTTACAATTAATAATTATACTTATAGTAACCCATATAAGTAACCCATTCAAAAAAAAATAATCGGTTAAGTAAAAGATACCAATTGTGTCAGTAATGATGACAGTAGGCTAAATGTTATCAAATTGACAAAATAAATTCGTAAATTGTTTAAATTTGATCCTTATTATAATTATCAGCATAATTGTATGGGCCAAAAGGTATAAAAAAAATAAATAGAAATTTCGTAACACGCGACTATTTCCTGTTACCTATTTACGCGCGAGTCATATTTTTAGAATACAAAATAATGCTGGAAGTATTTATTAATATTTTTTATTAAAAATTTATAATAAAATGCATGTATATAATAATGTAGATAAATTTATTAGAATAATGTGATATTACAAATGGTAACAGACAAATAATAAAAATAGTCGATATTTTATGGTTTTTTTTTGTTTATAACAATTTTGTTAAATTCATCTGACACGTGAACGCGTTTGTCTAGTTTACTTTTTATGTTGTTATATTTTATTTATAGTTTAACGAAGAGAAAGGAAAAATATTGGTATACCTAAACCAAACAAAAAGAACAAAAAATTAAAATGATTAGATAAAATGTACATAAATATAAATCATTTTTGTAAATTTCGAAGAATGAAGAAATGGTTTCTTGGAAAACAAATTGTCAAGAAATTTGTTGCATTTTGAAAAAGATCATTGTACTTGGAATATTTTAAATATTAAAAAATAAATTTGATAGTGTAAGTTCATTGATTACTAAACTATTGAAACTTATTATATACACACATACACACAAACACACAAACACACATATACAAATACATTAGGCATTAGTAAATAAAATAAGTTAGATCGTTTATTGTGATCCGTCTGAGCCGATGCGTCGTTGTAATGCGTTTAGTATAGTTAATCGCATCGTCTACTTGTAGTCACTACCGAAGCCATTCATGAACATTAACACCCACATTAACACACCAAAGAGAAACTGAAAGAGTATATATATATATATGTGTACGTGCCTAAGTTTGTTGGATTGATCGACCTTAAAGTTCTTGGACTTGAATTTTTACGTAGATATACGTGTAACTATTCATTACATAGAAAACTATACCATGATTTTTCAATGTGGGTCGTGATCCCGTATTGAATCACCTAAATAAAATTTAAGGGTTGTAGAAATTGTAGAAAAATGAACAATTATTTTCTTCGTCCAATGAACGAAAATTAATTCGAAATTAGCTTGCCAATACTATAGTATGTCAACGAGTGTATAATAATGAAAGAAAAGATAATATAGTCAGTCCAATGTTCAGAGTCGTGAAAATATTTACTCAGGTAAAATGAGGCCGTCGAGTGGAAAAGTTTGGAAAGCTCTGAACTGTAGAATGGTTCATAGGTGATTTTAAATATTAATTAGAATTTTTTGTTTATCTCTAATTCTTTGTGGAAGTCTAATTTATTTCTTTTCATTTATAAGTAATTTTAATATTTAATATTTTTCGATACAAAAATATCATAAAGATAATGAGGTCTTATTAATTTTGTTTTGTTTTATGCTGAAATTACGAACCTAAGAAATGTTAATTAATCTTATGTGGTAGTTACATTTTAGGAAAGAAAAAATAAATAAAAATTAGCCATATATATACTTGAAATTATATTTCAATGAGAAATAAAAAGAAATATTTAATATAATTATGACTTTAAATAATATATAGGATTTATAATATCAAGATAAATGTGATTTAAAAAAATTTCGGCATTAATATAAAGTAACAGTATTACCGACATGTGAATGTAAGGTCATTGCACGTATGACCCATTTAAAAATAACTGAACACTTTTCGGCTCCATTAGTTAATCTAAATAATCGCTTATTAATTAAAACGTATATATATATATATAATTAGTACAAATTTGTAAATGTGTATCATTTTGATAAAATTTAATATTTGTTTTCATAAATAACATAAAAATACGCTTTTTCATTCATTTTATTTTCATTTCTTAAAGATTATTTCTTTAGTTCTTTTTATAAATATATACAATTATACTTTAATAAAAAAAAAAAATTATTGAAATTGTTCATTTATCGTATTTTTAACTTTCAGTTATTTAACTATAGTTAGTAGAGTTTAGGTATAGTCTTTATAGTATATTATATCACTTTGTACAATATTCTTCTAACGTTACAAATTCAATTTGCTAAATAAACATAGAGTACTTCTCAGTCCTATAAACAGAAACAAAAAAAACAAATGAATAATTAGTAATTATTATTATATAAATTAATTTTTGAACATTTTTAATATACATTTTTTATTATTTCAATTATTTTCGCACCTTCTTTTTACCCCAATCTTCTGCAATATATGTAAGAAGATCAGTTAAACCTTCAAACTCTGTTCTACTTTGTGGTGGATCATTTTTAGGAATCTTAGGCAATATTGATCCCATTTTGTATCTAAATTCTTGAGCATTACTTGCACCTGACAACTTCCATATACCATAAAATAAAAGACCACATCCTGTTACTGCATAAAATGTACCCCAACCAAGCGCTCTGAATGCCAAGGAAACTCCAGTTTCATGTAGTCTTCTCGATCCACCTAGTCCTTCATTGAAATATTTTGGATCTTTTTTCTTTGCTGAGGCTAGTGTTGTACCAAAACCGATAAGTGCAGACAAACCGGTGACACTACTTAAGAAAATTGCTGCTATACTTGTAACATAATAAATATTATTTAAATGAGAATATTTATATTAATAAAGTTTCAAAGAATTAAATACAAGTTTTATTGATTACAATAACAAAATCAACAATAATTTTAAATGGTTTAGCAAGATCATGATTGTATAAGATTTTCTATTTACATATAAATAGTTAGAAATTAATTGAAATAAATAATAATGACTTAAACGTACCGTAAAATTTTTCTTTTTCTTTCTCGATATCCTTGGTTAACGTTATCACTTCTTTCTTTGATTGTTCAATTATATCAGTCTCGCGTGAAAACATAACCTCAGAATCGGTAGCCATTTTTAAATATTCCGCTACATGTTTCTATTAAATTCGTGTTGAATAATTCCAAGAATTAATTGAGATGTCGCTTTCATCGCATGCATTGGCGTATATAATATGTACAATTAAATCATAACCTTGTTTATCAAAATCAAAATGTATTTAATTTAAATGAATTTGATAAAGATTTCATTGAATAAAATTAGATTGTGTCTCGTATTATACTTACATCGATCATGCAATTAATTTTATTCAATTAAATATTAACATCTACGCAAGTTTATACGTAGTATTATTTCTAATTTGAATAAACAAGAGAAGAAAAGAAAAACAAGAACATTTTAATAAAATCATTAATATTTCAGTAAGTTTTGGTAAATTTGTATTTATTAAGTTTAAAAAACTATATTTGTTTGGTATCCCTGTATACGTAACTATCAAATGTGTATTGTGTTGCAGTTGTAAGTTATAATGTCTTTAGATCAAACTGTGTGCGAAGGTAAATATAAATAAACTTTAACAGTTAAGTAATAAAACATTTAATGATAAATTTAAAAAACACATTAGATCATGGACGATTAATTAGAATAATAAAAATTACATTTCATAGACTCTCCATTTTTAGATTTAAAGGCGTTTGAGAGACGCCTCACTGAGGTTATCGCAAGCTTACAACCGGCAACTCTACGATGGAGGAGTACGTTTTATTTCAATTATTTCCATTACGTATAAATGATTTTATTTTTTATATTAATTATGAAAAATATTTACATATATAACAAATGTTTTAATTGATCATTGTTAAATAATAAAAATCATTTACAGTGTTGTTAGGTTTTATCTCAGTTTGCACTGCTGTTGGTGCTTGGCATTGGTTGACAGATCCAAATACATCAGCTGTATCTTTTACTCAAAGTCTTTATAATCATCCATTCTTTACGACTGCTAGTATTATATTAGGTAAGAAAATAAATGAAATATGTTACATCGATGTTATTCTAACATCTTGTTTCAAATTTTAGTAATATTATTCATGATGGGAGTACATAGACGTGTCATAGCACCGAGTATTATTACACAAAGAGCGAGAAGCGTATTAGGTGATTTCAATATGAGTTGTGATGATACAGGAAAGCTTATTCTTAAACCTAAAAGACCTGCCCATCCACATGAAACTTAAAAAAGACAATGTGTGTGTGTATACATTGTGTATATATTAAGTTATAAGATCTTCGCAAATGCCTGGATTGCTACATAGGGTGTCCAAAAAGGAATGTATATGTATATCGAAGATATTTTTATATAACAATAAGTATATAATTTGATTCATTCAATATTTTGTTTCTTCCGCATAATATAAAGCAGAGGTATATAGTACAAAATTAAAACCGTTCGAGAATTTGTATACGTTGGGATCATGCATAAGGCATATGATCAAATGTTATATTTGATACAATTTTTACGTTTAAAATACCTTTTTTTATTACATAATATTTATAAGGTAAATAGATCAATCGCTCGACGAATAATCTAAAAATCATAAAAAGCATATATATTTTTGCTACTATAATTGGAGAAAATAAATATATCTATTTTCTAAGTCCACGCATACATTCGTTCTGAACGTTTCAAAGAAATTTACCATTTCGTAAATTCTTTGTATCGAGAATTAAATATTGAATTATCGATAATATTTCAAATTAAGTTGTTCTTGTTGATTTTTAAATAGACAAATTTAAAAATTACACCGACGACGATGTTTAAATCGTATTTATTAAGTTTTAAGTTAATTGTGTATTGATTTATATTAGCAATTTTCTATACGACAAATATCTTTGCGAAGTCATAACTAAAAACGATTAACTGTAATTATTTTTGTTTTTTGTACATATTGTATAACATTTTAGAAAATTTTTAGAGTTAGATATAATGAAGTATTTAATTTCTATTGTTAACGATTTTGAAAAGAAAATATCTATTGATTATCACTTAAATGTATCGACGTATTTCTACTTCCTCTTGTAACTTTAATATAAAGACATTTTGACTTAATATTCTAAACGCATGTGTATATAATAGTCTTTATATACTTCCATATTTTAGTTAAGAATTAATGGGTTTGTTTATACCGTGACGTCGTCAACACTTTTTTTAAATGCTAAATGATTTAAAAAGTGCAAAATGAATTAATCGTCGTTGTAATCGATATATACGTATATATATATATTAATATTAATATAATTATAATATTAATTATATTAATAATTAATATTATTACAATTATAAAATTGTATAATATCTTTGATAAGATTTTGAAAAAAAGGATAACTAATTATATTATATTATTTTGTTTATGTATTNTATACGTATATATATATATTAATATTAATATAATTATAATATTAATTATATTAATAATTAATATTATTACAATTATAATTAATTAATTAATTATAATTATAATATATATTTATATATATATTATAAATTAATATTAATTATAATATTATATATTAATATTAATTATATAATATTATATATTAATATTATACATAATATTCCTTTACGTTATCAAAAAATTGTAATAGTTATTCAAATATTTAATTAGACGAAAGTTTCTTTTAAACAAGCCCATATATATATATTCTATAATTTGTACAAAAAGCTAAAGTTACAAATATGTAAAAATAAAACTACTATCTAATCTAATTTGTATTGAATATTTTTCTTATTATACTCCTCAATTTTAATTCCTAAGAAATATTACATAATGGTATATGTAAAACTTTATGAATTTAACTATTAATCAACTCAACAAGCGATAACGTTCAAAACATTTATTCATATTTAATTTTTCTTGATAATTATTACAGTCTTCGCGTTACACAATCATGCAATTTGTTGTTTCTTAAAATATTATTACATGTTACACTGTAACACATTAATGATACAATACTATTTTATTGGATAGTATCGAATCATTGAGAATTTTAACAGAATGTGAAAAATACTATTTGAAAATAATTCTATTTTTATAATTAATATAAATCAAAATGTATTTTACAAGCATAAACATTGTATGTCAATTATTGAAAATTTTGTGTCACTTCAAATTCGTTCTTTATATCATTATAGTACAACATAATTTAATTCGTTATATATACTCGTATATAAATCTATATTGATTTCTTAATTTTGATTTTGATTAAACAAATAAATTCGTGTTTTATTATACAAGAGATAGAAAGAGAGTTAAAGAAAGATAAAAAGAAAACAAAATTATTTTGTAACATAAAATTATAATGTGCTTCAAATATATTATTATAATGGAGGAACAATTTATTTTTAAGGAGATAATTATATATATCTACAAGTGCTTATTTGTAACAAATAAACTTTTCTTTCATTTCTTTTTTTTTCTTTCTTTTTTTTGTTATTGTAATTTTATATACGTATTAAGAAAATTTATAGTAATCCGGCATATCTTTGAGAAGTCGTCGTCGTCGTCGTCAAAAAATATTCTGTACATATAAGTGGATTTAATATGAAGTGAACGATGTTGGAAGAACTTTGTTTTCTTTTTTTTTTTTTTTGCAAAAAGAAGTTTCACATTTCTTACAAACAAACGAAGAAAAGAAACTTTATACATTTATATATAGTAGATTCATATACAGGGTGAGTCACGGAACGTAACGTTTCAAAATAAATCATAAAATACATGTAAAATGTGTACAAAGTACATTTTTCATACACATTACATTGTATGAAAAAAATGTTACCTAAGTAATTAAACTAAATTAAAGGGGTAAATGTAAATCCAGAAAAAACTTAGGCATTCCATTTAACAAGATAAGCATCATGACTGTAATATTTCATTAAAAAAAGTATCTTAAAAAAAAGTTTTGTTTATCATTACATTTGCCCCCCCCTCCCTCCGCCACTCCCCAATTTAGTTTAATTATGTAGAAAACAATTTTTCATGCAATGTATGTATTACGAGTTATTTTAAAATGTCACGTTCCGCTACTCAACCTGTATATATATACAAATAGAAATAAAAGATAGATATAATGTAATAATAACTCGTAATAAATTAATTTCGAAAATTTACCCGATCACTATAAATAATCTTTATATATGAATGAAATTCATAAGTGTGTCAATAATTATGAAAGTAATCTAAGTCACAATTTAGTTATTTCACACAGCACATTATTTTAAACTAAATAGAATCTCGAAAAAAAACAAGAGATACATGACTTAGACCACTTTTATAATTATGGGCATAAATAAGAATAGTCATAAAACTATTACAAAAAAAAAAAAAAAAAAATAAAAAATAAAATAATTGAAGTGAAAACCACAGTGTAACACACTTTTTTTTTTTAATAAACAATACTTTTTAACGCAGCAATAAAATTATCGTTTAAAGTTTCATTTGTGTTTTTGTTCGCGTGCATTATTTGATATTAACAATTATTCATCGAAAGTGTAAAGTTTGTAGTATCTAATTTATAAATTTTTTCTTTTCTTTTTGGTCTTTTTTTTTTGTTTTTTCTTATCAATGAATCATCATCAGTACATTTCCTTTTATATTGCAGATTTATATAGGAGAATAATGATCGGCAATTATTATTAATAATATTATATTCTATTTGTGTAATATTTTTTTGGAAAATAAAGTCAATATACGAATCCTCTTTCTATCACAATCGACGAAGCCCAGCATAAAATGATTATACATTTGTACCGTATAAAACTCATCAAATGATAATCAAAAAAAGTTCTTACATGGTCATGCTTCATCAAATATTAGACTAATGCATAGAAAATAAGTCACCAGCTGAAGGAAGTGGAGCAAGGCCTCCTGTTACGTCCGGTAATTGCGTCAAATCTGGTAAATTAGAAATATGGGATTTCACTTCGGATCTAACAGCACATACTTTCTTTAATTTTTCTTTATAATCCTAAAAAAAAAAAAACAAATCGAATATATTAAGAAGAACGTTTCTTTTTCTTCACAAATATTCATACTTTAAATATTAATATTTATAATTAAAATAGATATCATACCTCTAGTGTTGTTTGTGCCTGCTGAAGTAATTGTCTTTGCGCTAATGTGTAATCTCTAAGCATAGTTAACAATCTTCTTCTATCTTCCATTTCAGCTTGCAATCTTCCATTATAATCAGCTAATAATGCTGCTGCTTCATTAACTGCTATGCTTAATTGATCAGCCGCTGATCTATCAGCGAGATTTGCCAGAAGCGACACTTCTGATACTTCTGGTGGTAAGGATGCAATACGTTCTCTTACACCAGCATCAGACGATGCTGTATTTTCTAAATCCTGAAATATAGAAGGCCTTTTATTAGTATATTTGCCTTCCGAGTATTTACTTTTGGAAGTGTATCCACGTAATATAAATTATATTCAACTAAAATTAATAATTTTTTGTGTGTAGATATACATATGTAAAAAAAAAAATATATATGTATATATATATATATAAATGTACGTAAATAAGATATTCACACATGTTTTATATTCATGATCAAGCAAATGAAATGTTCATTTGTACATAATAGAATATAAATTATTTCTATATCGAAATATAAGGTTTGAGGGAACAATAAAAAAATAATTTAAAAAAAAACAAACAAACAAAAAATAATTAAAAAAAAAAAACAAAGAATAAAATAGGTAAATTATATATCCAGGAACTCGTACAATTATTTGTCATTGGATTTTGGATGTATTTAATAATGTGAATAAGAGTATCACATTAAGAGAGAATATGAAAATGAATGCATGCATTTAATGTATCTTATGGACTCAACATGTATTTTTCTATGAATATAATAGTTTATTAGCTGTGATACATAGTCCGCACGATTATTATTTCTTTTTTGAAAATTAACATTAACCATTAAAGCTTTGATTAGTTCCTCCGTTTCTGGTGGATCACCAGCCGGCGTACGCGGACTTAAGGTTACGTGAAGTTCTTTGGTACCGTCCACTTCGACTTCAGTCTCGGATTTTTTCCTCTCCTTTTTTTCTTTCTGAAATAAAATGTAAGAAAAATTAATATATAAAATTATAATACAATGATAGAAAAAACAAATCAATTAATATTTTTTACCTTTTCTACTTCAACTTTTGTTTTCTTTTTAGGTGGCGGAGTTCCTGGTTCTTTAACGGTGTCTAAGAAAGCCGCTTTAAACTCTGCTATTTGCACTTTATCATAAACACCTCTCTCTTCCCATATTTGTAACAGCCTATTTAATCTTTCCCTGGTTTTTTCATCAAATCCTTTCATATGTTCAAACGCTTTGGGCAATACTGTTTCAAATTCTTTGCCAAATTCAGGACCTTTCTTTTTACTATTCTGGATAACATCATTTGCCAAATACATAAACATTAACTTACGATTGTCCTTCACTGGAAAGATGTAGAAGTTGTTTTTCTTTAATATTTTAGGATACCAAAAGAAAGAGAAATACTATTAGAAGAGTCAATATTGTTTTTTTGTTTTTTTTTTTATTTATATAATTTTATTTATATTTTTATATATACAATAAAAATTTTACCATTATAATATTACAATTAAATAGAGTAAAATATATTTTTCAAATTAAAAATAATCATTTTAAACGATATGTACGTATTTTACAACATTTTTTGGTCGATCTTAAAAAAAAAAAAAAAACAAATAATATCATTTATTACAAATCTCTCTTTACATAATTAATTTTGTATAATTACACGAAATCAATTATACACCTGATAATCGAAACAATAATAAAAGAAAAAAAAATTACAAATAACATTTAACACAAAAAGAATGTTTAAACAACATTATTTGACGATTACGCGTCGTAAAAAATGACAAAAAAGTGCATTTTATTTTCTAACCTAAAAATAATTGATCAAGTAGGATCGATCTTTGATACCATTCGATGAATATATTATTTGTTTAAACAACATATTTATGTTACATTTAACTGCAATTTTAAACGCATTGTGTTGATAACTAATAGAGAGGGAGGAAAGGGAGGGGGGAAAAAGAAAAAACCTAACGGTAACATACCTTTGCACATCTCTCTGAACCAGACTTTTACGATCGTAGGATGATGTTTTCTGTGATGTATTAACCAGAGAGAAAGTGTTTGGATGCTTTGTTGTGATGGATTTAAATCCATAAGTCTCTTAACAAGAGCACTTTCTGTAAAACCTGTCATCTTTTTTTAGATGACAATATCGTTAACCAACAATTAAACAAAACTTCGTCTTCTTTTAAACTGACCTCGTGTATGCATCTATTCCTTTACCGAAAAACGAGTGACGAATACTACTACTACTCTTTGCTTCTTTTTCTTCTTCCTCTTATTCTTATTTTAATAGCCTTGAAGATAGCAGCGCTTCCACTTTTTTCGATTCTAACTAGATGACACTGTTTAACGATTAAAACTAGTCACCAATTTGTCACTAGTAATATTTCAAATAATTCGTAATGACCAATAAATGTTTTGTTAGATTATTCAAATTTGATAAAAATAGTGTTAAAAATTAAATTCATAAAGTTGATATATAATTTTGCATTTTAATGATAAAATGTTGGTATCCATGATATCCCTATATATCAGCTGTTATGTGCGTGACGTCGGTTAAATAGTTTTCGTTTTTGTTAGGTTAGTCGAATGAGTTGTCAAGATAATATCGGTAATTTACCTCGTATACTTTTTCATCTTTCTGATGTAATGATCTATGTTATTTACGTAATGATTTAAAAATTGATAGTCGAATAGATGATATAAAAGTTCTACGGATCTCGATACTGAGATCAATTAAGTTTAAAGAAGCATATTATCATGACGTGGCTTGGTACAATCGCTAATAACGTCCTGCGTAACATTGTTTTTACGGCACCTCCGCCTAACATAGTTTTAACTGTCAAACCGGATCAATATAGTAATCGGCTTATTCTTTGTCGAGAGGATGGTATTGTCCTGTATGGACCTGGGGAAAAAGAATCTAGCCATAAATATGAGATTATCCTTCATAGACCCTGCACAGAAACCTTGGATCAAGCTTACAGGTATATTATTATTATTATTATTATTATTATTATTATTATTATTATGATCATTATTTTTAATTTATATTTTTACTTTTTTTTACTAATTTAATATTCTTATTTTTTCTAATAGCTTGTATCGATCGGATGAAGTGGAAGACAGCGAAATGCGTTTCTTGATATTCAAAGATAAAGTTCCTGTTTTGGTTCAAATATCACGAGAGGTATTTATTGTTAGATTTATGAGGGTGGATTGAAAAGTTTTGAGTCTCAAAAATAAAAAAAAAGAATATTTATTTAAAAGATTATATGTACACATATCTTTTCATTCAAAATTTTTAAATTCATCCACGTATTACGTGTATATTTTTGTTTAGATACTTCCAATTTTATTTTATTAGTAGATTATGTTAACAGTTTTTTTTCCATTTCTTTCTTTGTTTGTTTTTTTTTCATTTCATTTATTTATTCATTATTAATTGAATGTACTGAGCAGTGTGCTAAAATCAGTGACATATATTTTGTACTTATATTATAATATTTATATTGAAAATTGATTATTTTTTATGTTATTCCAATTGAAAAATCAACAATCTATATGAAATAATTTTCTTTTTAAAAAAAGATGTCCAGCGTGAGCAAGATACAAAAATTATGCGACACCTTAGTAGAACATCCAACGTGGACATTGGCACATCTAGCAGCTCATTTTGCTCTACACGAAGCGTTTAAAAATACGTTGGTAAATAGTCAATTGAATAGCAGCTGTTTAGAAACTGGGATATCACCGTTGCAGGTAGCAGTACAGACTAAAAATTTATATACTGTACAAATGCTCAAGGCTGCTAATAGTTCGTTGGAACATACGGATAAACGTGGGAACACGGTTTATCATTTTGCAGCAACTTCAACTAAAGATATTATTTTAACCATTAAAGGCTTACCAAATAGTTTAAATAGTCGAAACGACGATGGTTATACGCCATTACATATTGCTTGTATGAACGATGAACCAGAATGCGTAAAAGCTCTTTTATTAATCGGAGCTGATGTTAATATTCCACCATTAGATGGACAATCTTCTAATCCAGGATACGTAGGAGATTTCTTACACAGTAAACCTAATGTACTTCATTCGGAAGACATGAGATTTGGTGGTACACCTTTGCATTGGTCTTACAGTAGACCTGTTATAAATGCATTAATTGAGCACCACGTGGATATAGATGCTGTTAATTTTCAAGGACGTACAGCTTTACACGTTATGGTCGTAAGAAAACGTTTGGATTGCGTAGTGGCTTTATTGAGTCACATGGCTTGTGTTAATAAAGTTGATCAGGATGGTAATACTCCATTGCATTTGGCAGTAAAATCAGGTAACGTAGCTTTGGTTCAAGTTCTTATTGGCTTTGGAGCTGATATAAATGCAGAAAATTGGAATTCCGAGACACCAAGACATTTGGTTAATCTGAGCGATGACAGAATACTTTATACCTTGCACGCTGTTGGTGCCCAACGTTGTCCACCTAATATGAAGGATTGTAAAAGTAGCTGTAAATACAATGAAAATTACAATGGTATTATACCACCTGAATTACAAAGATCTGTCCCACGTACTATCTTGGATCAAATGTTACATGTATCTGGTATGGAAACAATGGCATCGTTAAGAAAAAGGCAGATAAAAGGTGGAAGATTATTATGTCTCGATGGTGGTGGAATTCGTGGATTGGTATTGATTCAAATGTTGTTGGAAATAGAATCGATCTTGAAGAAACCAGTAATAGAATGTTTCGATTGGGTTGCTGGTACATCGACCGGTGGAATCCTAGCACTTGGCTTGGCATCAGGAAAATCATTGAGAGAATGTCAAGCTTTGTATTTCCGTATTAAGGAAGATGCTTTTGTCGGTTTTAGACCATACAACAGTGAAGGTTTAGAAAATATATTAAAAGATTGTTTAGGTCCGGAAACGGTAATGGCCGATATAGAAAAGCCTAAATTAATGATAACAGGTGTATTAGCCGATCGGAAACCAGTAGATCTGCATCTTTTCCGTAATTACGAGTCACCGAGCGAATTATTAGACGTTCCGGTATATACTCAATTCAAAGAAACGTTAGCGCCCGGAGAACAATTACTTTGGAAAGCTGCACGTGCTACAGGAGCAGCACCATCTTATTTCAGAGCTTTTGGAAGATTTTTAGACGGCGGTCTTATAGCTAATAATCCAACATTGGATGCAATGACCGAAATACACGAATATAATTTAGCATTAAAAGCTGTTAGACGCGAATCCGAAGCTGTACCACTCTCGATGGTAGTTTCATTAGGTACTGGATTAATACCCGTCGAACCATTAACCGCAATAGATGTATTTAGACCGGAAGGTCTTTGGGATACAGCTAAAGTTGCCATGGGTATTAATACTTTAGGATCTTTATTAGTTGACCAAGCCACAGCTAGCGATGGAAGAGTTGTAGATCGTGCTAGAACCTGGTGTTCTATGATAGGCGTACCGTATTACAGATTTAGCCCACAATTGACCTCGGAAGTAGCCATGGATGAAAAGAAAGATGAAGTACTGGCAGAAATGATATGGACTGCTAAAGCCTTTATGCATGCTAATAGAGATCAAGTTCAGGAATTAGCTGCTGTGATAAAACAAGACGTGTAGTATGTGTGCCATCTATATATATATATTTAAGTCTCGAAGCCGCTTTTTAGTGTTGTAGATATTAGATTAGTCAATAAGTTTGTACGATTTTTGTCCTGTTATTTACATGGAACAAATCGCGCTGACTTATCGGTCAATCTTTTGATTAACTGTTATAATATATATATATATATATATACAATGTATATATACACATACACACGTGCGGTGATATTATTACTGATATTAATATATTCAGAGAATTTATTTATTTTTCGTGTCAGTTGCACACATTAGATACCTGATCCAATTGATATAGTTTATTTTGAATAATAAGTTCTATTAAATAATCAGAGATCTGTTTAAATATATCTCGTAGATGTACATTTACGATCTTTGAAAAATGTAGTTTGTTCTAATTGTAAGTAGATAGAGTCTTCTTAATATTTGTTTTTTTTTTTTCTTTTGTTGAATTTTTTTTTAACGCACATTTACTTGTTTGCACGATACAACGATTTAACAGGACATATATTATATTGTAATTTTTTTTTCTCATTTTTTATACGAATAGTTTAATTTTTATATTAATACCTTTTTTTTTGTATCCCCGTTATAGTAATTTTGAAAGATTCGTAAACGCGTGTTAAAGGAACTTGTAAAAGTAATAAAATTACTTAGATGATATATTTATGATTCTCATATTTTATTGGAAATCTTTGCGGAGAAAATATATATATAATATATTTAACAAAAAATAGAATAATAATAATAATAATAATAATAATAATAATAATAATAATAATAATAAAAGAAAAAAGAAATAGAGAAACGAATTAATTAGAAAGCCCAAAGAAAAGGGACTGGTAAATTTATTTTTTTGTTCAAACTGTTTTTTTTTTCCATCTCCTATCTTTTCTCCTTTTATATCACGAATTTATCATATACCGATTATAATAATTTTAATCATAATAATAATAACAATAATTAGCTGTCTCGATGATCCGAAGGTTCCCAAATAATAAAAAATAAAATGAAGGACTAGAACGAACACGTAAAATGAATAACTGTTGATCTCGATGTATAAAGAATATTATCAAAAAAAAAAAAAAAAAGATAAAATAATTTACCTTTCATTATAGTATAAATCATGATGAAATTAATATTCTAATAATAAATCTAATTATATATATATATATATCGTAAAAAGAAACCTTGGATTATCAAGGCTATAAATTACAAATTTCTAATAACTAATTTATTAATTTTGCAATCACATAAAATAAATCACTTGTTTCTTATTCTTCTTCTTATAGTTTATTTTTTCATTTTTTTTTTCATGGGGATTTTAATGGAGATTATAAAGAAATTCTCAGAAACCCACAGTTTTTATTAGATGTAGCAATTAATTCAGTGCCTTTTTAAATAAATTTAATATTTATTTATAAAATAATCATATATATTTTTGTGTTATTCTTTGAAATAGTTTTTTTTTATTATTTTTAACAAAGGTCTGTCCATCTTTTAGGCAATTGTTGAATTCCTTGAAAAAATGATGGTCATTTTGATGCAATTTAATATCAAGGTACTTAATTAAATTGTTACACCTAATACTTTGGTTTCAACGAAGAAGAAAATAACAAATAATAGGTCGAGTTCCTAAAATATCTATCGTGGACCCATATAATAAGGAGCCTGAGACATGGTCGCTGATATGTAAGGATAAAAAGTATGCGCAGGCATAGTTTGAGTTTGATAATCATTTTCTTCTTGCATTGTATAAGCTTCTGGTGTTGGATAATATTGTCCATGTATACAAGCATAAGATTTACCATTTGTGGTCATCATGTCACTTTGATATTTCAAACTTTCCGTGTAACTTTTGGCATCGGGATACTTCGGTAAATCGTAAGGTTTACTTATTTGCGATTCGGAATATTTTGGAATAGATTCCGCGTGATATTTGCTCGTTGCAATTTCGTGACATTTGCTTGGAGAAACTTGATGATACTTCATCGTTTCGTGACACTTCATTTCGGTATAATTTTTCATATTAACGTCATATTTGTTTGACGAATCTAAGGATGAAGTTTTATTGGTTGGATGATGATCCATTGGATATTTAATCGTTTCGTTTATACTCCAGGAAGCTCTGGATAAATCGTAAGTACTTTTGGTATCTTGATAAGTCGGTCTTTCGTAAATCTTTGCTTCGGTATCGGGATAAAGACGAGAGTAATTACAATCCGAAGTAACTGGACCTGTTTCTAATGGTGTTATGGTTGTTGTTAATCCACGATGTATCGAATCCCGATTACCGAATACTTGATCTTCCGATTTTGGTTTTCTACGTCGTGGCTGATACTACAATCACAATTTATTTTATTAATACAAAAGTTAATTATAAATTTTTAATATTAAAATTAATTTGATTCATTTAAGAACCTTGTAATGTGGATGTTGTTTTTTATGGGCATTCCTAAGTCTTTCAGCTTCCTCGATGAACGGTTGTTTCTCACCGTCGCTTAAAATTCTATACAAATAATAAATAATACCGTTTATTGTTTTATTTAATAATCATTTATCTTAGAAATAATTACCTCCACAATTTTCCCAATGTTTTTGATAATTCAGCATTATGCAATTGAGGATACTGATCGGCTAATCTTCGTCTTGCTGCTTGTGCCCAAACCATAAACGCGTTCATCGGTCGTTTTACATGAGCGTTTCTTCGATTTCCAGCTCGGGAAGTAACTGGAAGTAACGTCCAGTCGTATCCTAAACAAAAATGATGTTATTTTTTATTTAAATCATTATAAAAAATAATAAAAATTATTTATTCATGATTTATCCGTATAAATATCGCGCCTGAAAGTAGGCAACACTTTATACTTATTTGTAATTACAGTTGATGTATCGTGTGTCGGTAAGATAACAAAATTTTCTATTGCACCTATGATGAAAGAGTTGCATACCACACAGGGGCTTCCCAAAATTGTTTGACCGATAGATGGCATTAGTTATTGCAATTACCGACTGTGTAAAAAGTGTTGCCTATCTACAGGCGTGTATAGAATATTACAAATGGATTTTTATCGAAGATATATTTTATAGAATTTCAAAATGATTTCAAACAAAACTTTTTCCATTAATTTTTAATCATATTGTTTTTATTTTTCATGAGATATAGAAAAGAAACACACGGAAAAAGAAGAAATCTTTTGCAGGAAAAGGAAGTTGAACAGAGGCAGAAGCTTTGCTTAGTTCTGTAAATATAAAGGTGGACCGGAAGCTCGTTCCCTCTTCTTGTCACCTGCGGAATTAGATTGTAAATGAGGTAAAAAAAAAAAAAAGAAAAGAAAAGGAAGATAAAAATATATATCTTCTCTCTTGGTATTTCTGTTTAATGTAAAAAGTAAAAAAAAAGAAAAAAAATATGAACATTTATGATATATTTCATTTCATTCATATTTTTCTAGTTGTGTTCATCTTTATATAACAATTACCCCATATATATCTTTGACGTCGGAAATGCGATAGCAGTTTTATGTCTCTCAAAAGTTTAACTTGTGAGTATAGTCGAGCATGGTGGTCTTTATCGGTTCTTATCATAATAATTGTTATTATTATAATTATTATTACTTGCATTGAGACTTTTCAATCTAACGATAAATTCGTATTGGTCGTTTTGTTTAAAATTTGGCTATCAAAAAGTACTTCGAGTACTCTTTATTTTGTAATTCGTACGATAATCATTTGACTCTCGTTTTTTGTTTTGTATGCAAATAAGTATGGTTTTATAAGATTAGATATAATTTTTTGAAACACGTAGTACGTTAAAGATACAGATAGGGTAGGGTAGGTACCATCCTCATTAAACAAACTTCACTCTTTCGACGATATCTTCCTCTTTTCGTCGTGGGAAATGAACATTTCAACTAATGTAACGAACGCATGCCATAAAACTAACTCTCTCTCTCTCTCTCTCTCTCTTTCGTCTCTCCTTCCGAAATTCGTTCTTCCACGTAGAGTAATATAAATCTTTGCCTTTCGTTTTCTACGTCGCTTTAATTTCCGTTCTTTATATTCTTGTGTGCCTAGCATGGAAATCGTTAAGACTTAAACGTTGAAAAAAGAGAGGAAACCGAAAAAAAGAAATAAAAAAAAGAACCATTAGAAAGTTAGAATTAAATTACTCAAATTTGTTGCATACACCTACTTTCAAAAAAAAAAAACAAAAAAAATTGATTATACACGTACACGTGCGTACACACATTTTTAAATGAATCCAAGTTAATGTGTGAATAGTTTTGTTTCTATTATCATAAATTCGTAGAGAACCATTAAAAATATATATATATATATGTAATAAATGAAAAATGTTTAAAAGAAAATATGAAGAAGGAAATAATAATATATATACACGTGGTAGATCGTCACCAGGGGCGTAGACATTTTGTAGAAGCAGTGGGAGCTAATTACGGTAAGGTTACGGTCCACCGATGGCGGTTCTTCTGTCGGCTCCTTTCAACGCCTGCTGGAGGTCCTTCCTTACAAACGGGATATCGTTCCCCTAAAACTCGTCACGAATATCCACCGAGAATATTTTACAAGGAAATGCGGAAGGGGTTCGCACCCCGAAAGCGACAGGAATAGAAAAACTTTCGGGCGAAGTTTTCAATGGTGCATCACGTACCTTTTCTAATCCTATCTTTCTTATACTCGTTCATATAATTTTTTTTTTTTTTTTGATTTTTTAAATATGAAAACATATATTTAACATTATTAATTTATATATTCTTGATCAAAAATTTTCAGGTGAGTTACTTATACTTTGGAGTTCAGGTAATTAGGTTTATAATCTGAAGAATTAGGTTTATTGGTTTATAATTTAAATAAGAAAAATGATGCTTGTTTGTAAAAAGGAATAATTAATTTTTATAATCAACTATCAATTTTTGGCAAACCTAGAATTATTGTTCGTTCGTTTCAAATTTGAATGAAAAATTGTAATTGACATTTCACGTAATTAAATAATAAATTATATTAATTACTATAGTAATATTGGTGAATATTTTACTTTACTTTGTAGTCCAGGTTATTAGGTTTGTAATTTAAAGAATTAAGTTTATTGTTTTATAATTTAAAAAAACAAAAATGATACTTGTTGGGAAAAAGGAATAATTAATTTTGATAATCAACTATCAATTTTTGGCAAACTTAGAATTATTGTTCGTATGTTTTAAAATTTGAATGAAAAATTGTAATTCACATTTTACGTAATTAAATAATAAATAATATTAATTACTATTGTAATATATTGGTGAATATGATTGATCATAGGATTAAGATAAGATAGATAACATGTAATGTTTTATAATAGAAGAGTAAAAGAGTAAAAGTGTGTGTTGGTAGAAAACGATCAGCTTGCTTTTCTCTGTTAGCTTCTAGTCGTTCTATAATAGGGGGGTTGTATGTTCCTGAATGGACCGGTGTGTGTTGAGTATCCCGATCATCAATGGCGAGCTGTCGTCGGTTCTTGCTACATTAACTCCTTTACAAATCCCCTTCTTACTGATTCCCATCGTTAACGAGACCTCCTTAAATGCTTCGACACCTCGTCTAGACGAGAAATGTTTCTTGACATTGGCATTCGAACAAACCCTGACATCAAATTTTACTTTGAACTAAATCTTACTATTGTATTCGATGATTAATTTAATTATCATAATTAACAAACGATCGTTTTAATTGTTTTTGGTTTTTTTTTTTTTTTATTTAAATTACAATGGAATATAGGTTTATTTTAAAAATTTATAATCAAAGATATTATATTATGAGTTTGATTGAAAATATTAAAATTTATTTTTGAAATTGCATGCTATTTAATTAAGATTAAATTTGTGTTTTTTTTAATTAAAATTAATTTCTCTTTTTTGTTGTTGTGTGATATAATTAATAGTATATTTGATTAGTTTAATAATCAAAGTTATATGATTTTATTGTCAAAGTTAGTAATATATTAAAATTATTATATAATATTAATATATAATAAATATTTATATCTAATAAATAATATATAATATATATATATATAATAATATATAAATATAATAAATAATTTATATATAATATTATATAAAATTATTATTTCATATTAAAAATATTAAAATTTACTTCGTAATGTCATAGTAATAAAAATTTGATTTCACATTTCAATTTTTTATGAAAACAAAACTTTATTTAATTAATAATTAATAATTGAAGCACAGAGTAGATTCTTATTAAAATTGACCTAATTAAATATTAAAATAAACATTTTAAAGAATCTATATATCTATCGAGTTATTATAAGTTATTCGATAAATATTTCGAATATTTTCAATTTGCAAAATTCAATCATCAACATTTACTTGTTACGAAGTAACAATCGAACCAATATACTTTGTATAATATTCTTTTATCAAGATTTGGATGCCTAACTAAATATTTAAATTGTACAAACTTAATCGATTCTTGTTCTCCAACCGGACATTTCGTATAAACTATCGAATTTATTGATTGGTGGTGGTTACCATCCCTAATGTGCGTGGGATCATTTATATGAAATTCAATGGATGATTTTAAATCGTTTGAATTAAAATAAAAATAAGAAATAAAATAAAATTGGACGAAAAAAAAATTGAAATAAAAATCATGGAACAATTCTCAGATGTTTTTTTTCTTTTTTTTTTTAAATGATTATGCATAGTAATAATTTATATTACTGTATAAGATATTATTACAGAAAACGTATGAGAATGAGAATGAGAATGAAAGAGAGAGAAAGAAAGAAAGATGGCCGACAATAAATCATGTTCTCCTCTCACATACTCATCCTCAACCTCTTAGCCCTCCCTCCTCGATATGTCAGATTAAATTTGGTACTCGCATAATTAGTGGCGACGGTTTCGCTTCGTTCGCAGCACCTGTCGTTCGAAATCTACCCTCTTCCTCTCCCCCTACCTACTTCTACTATTTTACTACCACTATAAAACGCATTACAAACCAGGATGGAGAAATTTTAAGCAGAGAAGAGCCAAGAGAAGAAGAAGAAGAAGAAGAAGAGCGATGGCCGACGACGGGGTCGAGCTTTCGGCACCAATTAAATTTCAAATGAAAAATATCGTCACGAGAAT
>NW_015148985.1:947606-984289 GCF_001465965.1 Polistes dominula
AAAAATAATATAATATAATATTATTAATAAATAATAATTACGAAATATATAAAAATTGAACAAACCTTGTAATAATTTTCCCACAGCATCGTCCAAAGAATTGTTGCAATTTTCTATACCGGAAGTTCCAGCCTTTGCTTCCAATGTTGACAAATTATTAACGTGATGAGCTTCCATCTTTTTCTTTTTTTTTCTTTTTTATTATGGTACACCAACAAAAAAAAAAACACTCTCCTTTAAAATATTTTTAATTGTTTTTTTTTTCCCACTTGAAACGTTTTAAATGAATTCTAAATTCTGTAGCAGAAGAAGAACAAGAACAAGAAGAAGAAGAATAAAATAAAAAAAAAAAAAATCAGGATAATTCTCTTCGAAGATAAGTAAACCCCATAAATGAAAGAGAAAGAGAGAAAGAGAGAAAGTTAATTTTTAAATTGAAGAAAAATAAATGTTCTTATCTTCTTTCTTCCTTATTCTTTCGATAAACTCATAAAGAATCCTCTTCTGACAATATGAAACTGTTAATTACTAACTCATGGGGGTTATCTCGAGCACACAATTTATCTCGATAATGATATATATATATATACATGTATCCTTCTGTATCTTTTTCACTTGAAAAAATATTCAAATATTCCTTGACTTTCTGTTGAACGTGTTTATCAATTTCTGATGAACGGTAAAACTCGATTTCTACCGAGTATTTCAAACTTTCCACGAAGATAATCGAGCGGTGATTTTATTTCTTCAAATTGATCACTCATCTCGATCCCAACATCTCAATCATTCTAATCTCTATTCTATCCAATCCCATTGAAAAAATAATCCTCTTATTAATTATCCACAATTATGTAATTTTAATTTTAAACAATTAATTCGGTTATTATGATATTAAATTTATCGTAAAATTAAAATCTTCATTTTATGAGTTAACAAATAATACCCCACAGTCGTTTGAAGAAAAATATATGGTTGATCCAAGTAATTGAATAAAAATTAAGGAAATTTAATTTGTATAATAACACAGATATGACGTTATGATTAAAAATAAATAAATAAATAAAATTAATTAATTAGAACAAAAATCATCCCGAATTAATTGCTATCCCTGATATTATTATATATACAATTAAAAAAAAAATACATTAAGATAATTGCGTAAAGAAAAATTGTTCGATTATTATCTAAAGATGATAATTAAGATTAAAAAAAGTTGATGAAGATGATGATGATGATGATGATGATGATAAACGTACGGATTTTATCACGGGAGAGAAGACACACGAATGTGAAGTTAAAATCCGATGGCCGACTGAGTGAGACTGACGAAACTTTGTAACTAGAAAGACACCGGATAGGGAGGTAGAGAAATCGGTGAGAGAAAGAGAAAGAGAGAAAGAGAAAGAGAGAAGGATTCATGCGAGAGGCCAGCCGCACAGGTTGGTCCACAAAAGAGGCTGAAACGAGCCGCACACGTCTGGCACACGAACGAAACGTTGGATGGAAAGATCGTGGAGGCGGTTCCGTGGACCACCTACCTCTCCTACGAGATGTTGGAAGAGGGGGTGGTTGGTTGGGGAGGGGTTGAGGAAGATACCTCCGATCCTCTTCCTTTTATTCTTATCCTTCCTCTTATTTCTATCTCTTTCTAAAGTTACTCGTGACGACAACGACGAGAGTTCATTTCATCTTTCTGTCTCTTTCCATCTTATTTCTGAAACAACCCTCGAAAAGATATTATTACATTTTCATATGAAACGTTATTTATTATTCTGTGCTGAAAGTATTATATATATTTTCATTTTTTTTTTATTATTATTATTATTATTTTGTACGGGGAATTAAATGTTTAAGCTCGTTGATTATTCGTTTTATTCTTTTAGGGATCTTTTTTGTTTTGTTTTATTATTAAATATTCATTTTGTAATATTATAAAGTGATATTTTATTAAATTTTTTTTAGACTTTTCAGATTATTTATTATTATTTTTATTTTATTTTTATTATTATTATTATAATTATTCTGTACGGGAAATTAAATGTTTAAGCTCGTTGGGTATTCGTTTTATTCTTTTGGTGATCTTATTTTTGTTTTATTTTATTATTAATATTCAATTTGTAATATTATAAAATTATTGTTTATTAAATTTTCTTTACATTTTTTAAATTGATTATAGAATATTTTTAAAGATGATATTGAAATATTTTGAATATTAATTTCTTACATAATGGATCAAAACTTTAGAAATAATTTAAAAAATTAATTATTCTTTTTTGTAAAAACACAATAAGTTAATTTAGTTTTTCACTATTAAAATTAAAAGATTAAAAAATCTGTTATCTACCCTGTGTGTATATTACGTAAATCTATGATTTGATCTGAACGATGTGTGTAAGAACATATTTGATATAATATAATTTTTGGTATATGTTATTGTAGTATAAATGAATACGATATTTGTATATGTTTTTCTATTGGCAATTTTTTGTTGATATTGAATTTTTGATATCTTTGTTATTATAAATGAAATTAGTTTGAAGATTGATGTGGATGCGTCTCGACATGGACAGGTTACACGAGCCAGTTAGGTAGCATTCTTCCCTATCTTTCAACACAATAGACTCTGTGTCTGAGTTTGTGTTTGACTCGACATTAACACGTCCCAGTGACGGACTCTCTGACATGAGTAACACGAGTGTATACACGTGTATACGTTTATAGTATACACATATATATATATATTTATGCATACATATGCATATGTCTGATTATCTTATTGGCAAATAATCAACGATCTACGTTTTATTATTATCATTTATTTACAGTTATTGATTATCAAGATTTTCATTATTTAATTAAATATATTTCGTTTGTTAATATAATCAATGATTTATATTTATGAAGAATTATAAAATTTGATTTTATTATATGAATTAATTAAGAAATTATATTTATGAAGATTGAGAGATTTGATTTTTTTTTATAAATTATTTATATGTATTGTTTTTAATGAATATTATCAATGAATTATATTTATGAAGATTATAATTTGATTTTTTATAAATTAATTATATATATATTGTTTTTAATGAATATTATAGACGAATTATATTTATGAAGAATTAAGATTTGATTTTTATAATGAAAATGTATATCTTGCAAATTTGAAGTAATTTTAATTTTGCGATACTTTGTCATCGTCTGAAAGATTTATTTCTCTTTCTCTCTCTCTCTCTCTCTCTTTCTCTTTCTTTCTCTCTCTTTCCATTTCTCTTTCTCTTTCTCATTTTGTTAGCAAATTCTCGCGAGGAGAAAAGAGACAAATAGGATGAAACACGAGTCAATTTTCGGTACAGAGTCATTTTAATGTTCATAAGAGAAAGATAGGGAAAGAGAGAGAGAGAGAGTATAAGAGAGATAGAGAAAGACAGAAGTAGAGTAGAAATGACTTGTTTTCAGTCTTTCCTCTCGTGCGCCTAATTATACAACGAATTTAATGAATGAGTGAGCTAGCAAAGACAGTGCCCCATAGATGAGCGCATATAAACCACGGTCAATGCCGTGTGGCGGCTTTTGCATAGAGATCAAAGGGAACGTCTCACTCGCACTTTCGGCGACGGGGGTTCACTACGAAAGAATTGTAGAGAGAAAGAAAGAAAGAAAGAAAGAAAGAAAGAAAGAAAGAAAGAAAGACAAAAAGAAAATAAGAAAGAAAAAGATAGATAGAGAAAGAAAGAATATGTTAGGTTAACATAAGTTAAAAAGGAGACACTTAGGTACTCGTTACAAATTACTGTAAATAATTGCTGAAAGGTTTTTTTTAATAACGTGTGTTTCACTAACGAGGGAAGTTGCTTACAAATTTCTTTACCTTTTTTTCTTCGTTCTTCTAAGGGAATATAATTTTTTATAGTGTAGTGCAATAACTAGAAGTGAGATTGGAAATTTGGAATAATTTTATAATTTAGAATTATAAGATTAATATAATATTATCTCTCTCTCTCTCTCTCTCTCTTTTAATTCTATATTATTAATTCTATATTATTATATATTCTATAATATTTTTATTAATTAATCTTATATAAAATATGAGATAATTTATAGAATTAGAGATTATAATTTAGAATATATATATATATAATTTCGTGTTCTGGGGCTAGATTTGAATGCATGGTGTGTTGATACTTTTTCATTCGATCGAATTATTAATTAGATATTTTTATCGGTTGCTTATAATAATGTTAAATACCTACACGAATGGGATTAATAATTTATCAGAATTTGATGTTACATTTAATTTAATTTTTAGTTGGCTTATTATAGTTACATTTGTATTCATAACTTTTACCTGGATATTTCTATTAATTTAAGAACAATTCTATGAATGAAATGATTCAACTTTTAGCAAGTATTAAAGTATTTTGATTGGACAAGTGTTTGATTCGATATAAATTTTATAATGTGATATTAATGAAAATTATTATAATTAGAAAAGTAGTAACATCTGTTGAGAAATGTTTAAAATTGGTTTCCAGTTGAAGAGTATCTTACAATCGTGAGGGATGGTTTCGTGATTCGTCGCTAACCACGAATCCAAATTTAGAACGATCAGTGAACAATAATATTGATTTCAACGAAGCCCGAATTTTGCTCTCTCTCTCTCTCTCTCTCTCTCTTGCAATGGTAAACATCCCGAAACTCCACGTGGTGGCAATATGTGCTGATGTTAGTTCTTGGTACGTACGTAATACGCATGCTTCGGCATTTCAGGGACGTTTCGAAAGAGAACCGATCCGCATTTCTTTCGTAGAAGATTCCACTCTCTCTCTCTCTCTCTCTATCTCTCTCTTTCTCTTTCTGGCGCCCAGTCGCCTATATTTCTTCAACAAAACCCAGTCATTGTTTTGCTCCTTTCCTACTTTTCCTTTTATTATATTCTTATATTATTTTAAGTCTAATTATATTCGATAAAATAATTTCTATTTTAATTCTATGTCAATTTCTATGATTATTAATTAATTTGTATAATTAATACAGTATAATTAAATTTTTTTTCTAATTTTGCTAATATATTATATTATTATGTATAATATAATTTTTATATTTAACAAATTTATATAAAACTCCATTCAAATTGTATAATAATATTTGTAATATTTATTAATTACATTTTTCCTACTATTATATGTTTTACATATTTTATAATAATATTGTAATATATTATATTATAATATATTATATATTAATATTATAATAATAATAAATTTATATATTATTATATTAATTTTATAAAAAATTCTATATAATATTATTTAAAATTATATAATATTATATTATTAATAATTAATAATAATATATTGTATATATTTATTATTATATACAATAATTTGTATCTATTGTATTATAATACATTACAGTATAACACAAATTGCACTATATTGTATATATTATAATATTAATACAATAATATTAACTATTATTAATAATAACTAATAATATAATATTATATAATTTTATAAAATAAATAATTTGATATATAATAATTGTAAAATGATTTATAGAATAAAATAGTTAAAATAAAATAATTATATATATAAATATGTAAAATAATTGGAAGGACACAATATGGCGTACAAAGTATGGTGTAGAAATTTGTTCATCGATTCATTTGTAAAGTTTCTCGTTTTCTTTAGTTGATCTACCGGTCGTGACACTATAAAATAATGATTCCGATAATTCTTGGGGGTCCAGGATACCCCGTCGGGTACTTGAAAGGGACCCGAAGAGACGTCTCTGGGGCGGCGAGTTCGGTGCAGTGCATCGGGTACTCGACACATGTAGCCATGTAAACCCCCTGGGATGCCGATACCGCAACTTTTCAGACCCCCAACGGTGAACTTATGCTGTGATACGATTTTGCGTTGTCATCGTATACGGACGAGATTGTCTCACAATCAGTTGCAATTTTCTTGACCAATTTTAAAGAATATTTTTTTTTTTTTTTTTTTTTTTTAACACAAAATTTCATCCTCTTCTCATACATTTCGTAAATATTTTTTTAATACAAAATTTTGTAGAACAATTAAATAAAATAGTATTGTGGGAAGGTTATTGGAACGTTTAGGGATTGAAATAATACTTTTTATTCGGTTAAATATTTATTTTTATTTAAAAGTAAAAGTCAATTGGGTTGACGTTCAAAAAGGTATCAATTCACCCCCTCGTGTATTTAAATTAATAAAAAAAAAGATATATACTTAAATTATATTTATGAATTATAATAATAATAATAATAATTAACAATATTCAGTAGAGCTTATTAATTAAAATAATAAATTATACAATTAAATAAATTAAATAATTAACATAATTATTATCATCGAAATGGAATTGAAAGGAAATATATTTAATAATTATAAACATTTATAATTTGAAAAATAATAAAAAAAAAACTAAAAAAATGGTGCAGATGCAATAATCGATAAGACGTTGCTGTTAGCTTCTCGACGTCCACGCGAGAAGTGCAACGACGTGCAAACGACGAATGCAATGCCGAGTGCAATTCGTTCCTGGTCCAGTGCCAAGAGATTGCACACTCCTTCTGTTGACGTCATAGTTGTACACGATCGTTCGACCAATCACATTGCAAGAAGGTAGAACGACGAAGAGAAAAGAAATAAAAAGACAGAGAGAGACAGAGAGAAAGAATAAAAGAAGAAGGGATAGGGTTGGTGGGTATTAAGTTTGTGTGGGTTTATACGTGTGAGAGAGTTGTGGATTTGAAGTGGGGAGATGAAAGCTCATTGGTTATTCTCTCGTAGGATATCGTAACCATGGTTACTCTTCGGTGTGTGGAGGTAGAAACGAGGAGGATAAGAGATTTATGTGTGCGTGAGAAAAAGAGAGAAAGAGAGAAAGAAAGAGAGAGAGAGAGAGAGAGAGAGAGAGAGAGATAGATAGAACTTAAAATAAACGTAATAGTATGCCTACTAAATATTTTTTTTTTTTTTTTTGAAATTACGGTCATAAATTTTTTCTGTGAGCTTTTTCTTATTTATTATTAATTATTTATAATATAAAATATATTCTCAAGGGGGGGGGGAAGTATATACGAGGTTTTAAATTTTTTTTCTTTTTTTTTTCTGGATCGAATTTTTATTTTGATAAATAAGAGTTTTGTTAATTATATATATTAAATTTAATTATAATATATATATTAAATAATATTCTATTTAATATATATTATACTAAATTTGTGTTTTTTATATTAAAAATGACAATTATTACTTAATAAATTTAATAGATATGTTTATTTAATTTTTAGATTATATAATTTATTGAATATTAAATATAATTATTTTAATATTGCAGGCAATACAAAAGTTTAATGTTAAATTATTGAAATTCGAATAATAAATCAATTTACCATATTTTATTTATAATTAAATAAATTAAATATCTTATTAATCTTATACGTTTAAATTATGAAACTTTTACCAAATAGATTTGTAGATATATATATATATATATATATATATATATATATATATAAACAATTAATTAAATTTGGTTCACGTTGCTTTGATTGCAAAGTTTCGAGCCCTTAAAAAAGTAGAAACAATTATTTAATCAAACTCACATTTTATTTCAAATAATAGGAAAAATTTTCTTAGAAGTTCGATACACTTGTCGATCTACCCCTTTTTTACTTTCAAAAATAAAAAAGAAAAAATAAATAAAAGAAAATATATAATCGATCTTCCCTATAGATAATTTATTAATCAAAAATTATTATTATTAACAATGATTATAAAAAAAAAAGATAAATTCATATTAAATAAAATATTAAAATCTTCTTGTATAAAACTGGTTGATGGAAAACCACGCAAACTCGAAGGGAGTTGAGAAGACCATCCCCCACCCGCTCAACACTTCCAACAGTTTTATTTAACTCCCTTCCACTTTCTGTAACATCTCTCTCTCTCTCTCTCTCTCTCTCTTTCTTTCTTTCTTTCTTATTTTCTTGTTCTTTTTTTATCTTTCTATCTGTATATTTCTCTCTCTGATTCTTATATTTAGTATTTCTCATACTGGCACGCGGTCGTAACGATTCCGAAGCAACAAGTGTCCGTAAGGCCGTTGTCTTCGGCTCCGCCCCCGAATAGTGTGTGTGTTCCTCTCTCACTCGTGTATAGTACTTTTCATGCTGGAAACTGCCCCGAGGCGATGCAACCACCTCACTCGAGAGCTGATGATCGTACCGTCAGCTAGAAATTCTCCGCGCGAATATAGTTTTGTAACATTGTTTTTTTTTTTTTTAATATATACATATATATATATATTTTCTAAATCACGCGAGTTTTGTAAAAAAACAACATTCGATCATTTGTTTTGGTTTTTTTTATTCTGTTCGTTGCTTTTTACTTACCTTGATTTTTTTCCTTGTTTGTCATTCTTTTTGTTTTTACAATTTTATTTTATGTGACAGGACACATATACATACGCATGTGTTTTTTTTCTTCATCATATTCCTTTATCATATTACTCGTAATTTATAATCAAAATTATTGTTGATTAATAGTGTTTATTTTTGTTAAATATGAACTTTTCACTTTGACATTACGAGAAAGAGGAATACATATGTATATATATGTTTGTAATAGTTTACTATAAAAAGGATATTTTAAAAACAAGGACGAGAGACAGAAGGAAAAGGACCTGTGTGCAGTGAGACTTTTTTTCATAGTGTCCAATTTAAATTAAAATTTTAATTAATATCTAATATTAAATAACAACACTGAGAGACAGAGATGGAAATATAAAATATTTGTTAGTAAGTGAAATAATATTAAAAAAACAATTATGATTTGATTAAAATGAACGAGATATATGATCGATATTGATCATCATCATCATCATCATCATTATCATCATCGAAGATCTTAAAAGTATAATAAAAAAAGAAGCCAAAAAAATATAATCAATGTGACGTCTTATTTCATTTGATTGTGATAATCGAGAAACAATTCGCATTAAGTTAGTTTATTTATTTATTTTTTTTTTTCTACACGATGACAACGAGAAAACGAGATAACGTGAAAGAGATAGATCGATGTTTCTGAAACGTTAGAACACAGAAGAAGAAAAAGAAGAATAAGAAGAAGAAGAAGAAGAAGAATAGTGTGACCGGACGATGACCATTATCATTCTGTGTGTGATAATTTAAATACAAACAATTTTCCTACCCCCCCATTTTTTTTTCTTTGTTCATAAGTTCGTTCATTCGTTCGTTCGTTCGTTCGTCGTACGACAATTCATCGGTGATTGATTAATTATTTATCAGGAAATGATGAACGACATAATGGGTGATACTTCCGGTACTACAAACAATTCGAATAATTCTAATAATTTACATAATAATAATAATAATAATAATAATCTTCATCATCATTCTAATAATGCCAGTGTAAATAATAACAATAATAATAATAATAATAACCTTAATAATAATAATAACAATAACAATAATAATAATAATAATAATGGAAAAAAATCTACGGAAAATACGGGGCCCAATGGTGGTGAAGGAATCAATGCTGCCGTCGCTAAAGTTCTTCAAGGATTTGATTGGACCCGTGTACCCATTGCTACCAAGTAAGCTTGTTTTTTATAATTATTTTGTTTTGTTGTGTTGGTATTATTTATATATTTTTATTGGTATGTTAATTCAAAAATTAAGACCACCGAAAATGATGTATGCAATGATTTTCAATGTAATACTTAAAAGTAATATTTTTAATTTGTTTTTATATATTTTTTTGTTCTGTTAAAGTTCGTTTATTTTTTAATACTTATTATTTTATTTTTTTTATAATAAACGTAGAAATTTATAAAATATAATAACGTTTACATATAATAATAATAATAAATATAATAAATTTATATTAAATGTTTAAATTTATATATTTTTAACGCATATTATTGTAATATTTATTTAATATATATATATATATTACAATAATTAATATATTATTTTAACTATATATACATATATATAGTTAAAATGTAATGGGGTAAAAATAATCATACATTTTCTTAACTAATGTCAAATGAAAATTGTTTCAATATATATAATCTAACCCTTTAATTCTAATTCTAACCTTTTAATAATTTTTAATCAAGTATAATCTTTGTTTGATACATTTTAAAAATCATTATAATATTAATTACTATGTCAACAAAATAATAACGAAAAATAATAGATATGTTAATTATTATTTTTATGAATTATGAACATAATGTACTCATAAGAAAGTTTTACAAGGTAACAAAAAGAAATACAGTGTTGAAAGAGAAAATCTTTTGCATTAACGAAACAACA
Source organism: Polistes dominula (assembly GCF_001465965.1). Next base: position 957,988 of record NW_015148985.1, read on the forward strand.
AAGTAACCAAATACAAAAATAAAAAACAGGAGAAGGAAGAAAAAGAAGAAGAAGAAGAAGAAACAGAAAGAAAGAATGAAAAGAAAAGAAAAGAAAAAAAACATAAATATATAAGAAAATGTGTAGAAGAACGAAGAAGTTAGAGAAAAGATGGCGGTATGGTTTTAAAAATACATGACGCTAACTCAATTATGACGCACCCGTTTCCACGGCCTGGGAAACGACACTCATAGGAAAAATGTCCTCGCTTGCCAATTAACGGAAATTAGCTAATTAATCCCCGATCGTGTTGCCTTCTTCTTCTTTTTCTTATTTTTCTTTTCCTTCTTCTCTTTCTTCTACATTTTCTTTGTTTTCATTTTCTTCTTCGATTTTCAACTCTACGTTTTTATTATTTTCAAGGAGTTTTTGTATGACACACACACACACACACACACACACATAAAGTTGAAGATGAAAATTTCAAAAAAAAAAAAAAAAACTACAAAATGTTCATAAACATTCGATCGATAGATAAAAAGGGATAAGAAAAAAAAGAAAGAAATTAAAATTAAAAAATTAAAATAAAGATTTTACGATCAGATGAATTAGGTTGCACAGCATCCGTCGGATTCTGTTTTAACGTGACCGTTCTCATTTTGATAAAATCGATGATAGCCTTTACGTTAGGAGAAAAATGACGCAACGCAAGATGCACGGTGATCTGGTGTCTTCTAATTGCCTCTCGGTAACGAGATTAGGAACCTTGAATAGAATCTTTTTTTTTTTTTTTTGGATTTTTTTCTTTATTTTATTACGTTTATTACGACTCTTTTGCTCAGAAGGCAGAAGGTACTTTTATTATTATTATTTTTTTTTTTTTCGTATTTCTTTCTTACTATGCATATTTATTTTTTGGTTTTATTTGCCATCATATCATTATCATTATGGTTCATTAAATTTATTATATAGGATGGTAGTCTAAATGTTTTATGGTCTTCAAATTTATTATTTGAATTAATATTATTATTCAAATTAGTATAATTATTATTTTTTTTTTTTATAAAGTTTTAAATTATAAAACTTAAATTATGAAATTAGAAATATTAAATATAAAATATTACAATATATAATATATATTAATATTCATATTATATTATAATATATAATATATATATAATATATTATATATTATAATATATATAAAGAGATTTAATATTTCTAATATGATATTAATACTAATTTAGTATTTAATATTTAATACTATATATTTAAATAGTAATATTTAGAATAATAATTAATAATATTAAATACTAATATTTAACTAATTTAGTATTTTATTATATATATAATATATATAATAATTCTTTTTATATTTCGTTTTTCGAATTTTCTTATTGAAATATAATAATTATTTGTTTCTCTTTTATAACATAATTATAATTAAATTTATTGTACAAAATGGATACAAAAGATTCAATATTTCTAGTTTTATAATTTAAAATGTAATTCTAAATAATTGAATTAATTTGAAACAAATGAATTATAGAAAAGTTGTCTTCCAAAATTGATTGATTTAATTTATGGGATTATAATAAAATAATATTTTTCTAAATAAAATCTTTAATCTCTTAATAAACAAATCAGTTAGAATAATCTCAAAAAGAGTGTTGGAGAAATACTAAAATAATAATCGATAATAAAAATGTAATGGAGTAGAAGGTAAACTTGAATATGAGTTGACGTGTAAATACGCGGTAAAAGAGAAAGAGTGTATGATACATAGTTACATTCTCATAGAGAACTCTCATGGGAATTAAAAAACAGTCGATTTTATCGGGTCTCCTATCAGAAGAAATAAACACGGTACCCTTTACACATCCTGAGATAACTCATATAATTGAGAGTTAGCGATAAGCCTCTGCTGGCACGTTGTAGTCTGACCCGACGCGTTGCACATCACAGAATATATATATATATATCTAACACTGCATTTGTTGAATCATTTTTTTTTTTTTATATATTTCTTTTCGATTAGTGCAATATTACAAACTCATCCTATTCACAATCTCTGTATCTTATTAATTGTTACAATTACATTTTAAATTATTATCTTTAAACTTTAACCAATCTTGTAATAATTTTTTTTATTAAATGTACACGCAGGGGTTTAAAAAACAAAAGTATTTTAAAGTAATTTTTAATAATTCTTCTATGAACTTATTTAATTATTAAAAAATTTAAAACCATTTAATAAGAATGATTTGAGGATTTATAATTCGTTGGAAATCTTTTGTAAAAGGGTTACATAACATATATGTTTTAATAAATTCTATTAGTATTTTTTATTAGATTTTAAATTTAAAATAAAATTAATATATATTAATATTATTATTATTATATATAATTTTGTAATTATAATTAATATAAATTAAATTAATTATATAATTATAGAAATTAATTATATATTAATATATTATATATAACATTATATTATTTTATAATATAATTAATAATATTATTATTATATATATAATTATTATATATTATATTATATATAATAATAAATTCCAATTATAATAATTGTTAATAAAACAAAATACATATTTTATTATACAAGGGTTGTAGTATGTCAAAAGTTTCTAACAAACGTAACAAAACAGTTTTCTATATTTCAATTAGATATTATATTATAAATTTATTTATATTACGAATTAATTATATCAATTAGAATTATTTGTAATAATAATTGCAACAATTTGTTTGTTTTTTTTTGTTTTTGTTTTTTTTTTTTTGGATAAAATAAATAAAAAGCGTGTTAAGAGTCGTGTCACGTTTATGAGTTTAAAGGTTAAAACGTTAGGTTACTAAAACATTAGTAGTAGTAGTAGTAGTAGTAATGTGAGTTGTAAGTCGATGTAAACGAGGTGTAAAGACTTGAAAGATTTTTTGCGTATCTAGGTAAACAACAAGGAAGGTGCGTTATGGCGTGCGCTCACAGTTGCGACGAAGCATCGCCGTGAAAACCGCCTTGTTAGTGAACCCACGCTAATTACAAACGGCTCTTTTGGTTTACACACGGATTTAACGCCCCTCTTATTTCAAAGAGCCCGAAAATCTACGAGACTCCCTTTTTTTTTCCTTTCCTTTTTCTTTTTGTTTTTCGAATTACCAAATTTTTGGTTTTTTTTTTTATCAAACTATCTTGTCTTTTGTCTTTTCTCGAATCGATCGATTAAACTTTTTATTTTTTTATTTTATTAAATTCGATTGGTCGTATGTAATAATAATTATTAAGATAATAATTGTTGGTCAAAGTTAATTAATTTATATGAATTTATTTCAATAGAGAAATAAATCATAGAAATACATTTACTATAGTATTTTTTCATTTATTTGTTAATTAAAGTATAACTATATACAAAAATATTATTAAATAAATTTATTAAAATATAAATATATTAATATTTAATATAATAGTAATTATATTTATTATATATAATTATAATTATTTATATATAATGTATATTTCAATTAATATATTTAAAAATAATATATTATATAATATTTTAATTATATAATTTATTATAATTATATTATTTATATATAATTTAATATAATATAATAATATTTAATATAAAATATATTTATTATTAATAATATAAAGTATAATATATTATAATTATATTTAATAATATAATTAAATATTATAAATGTAATTAATAATATAAAATATAAATTTAATAAAACTGCATCAAACACTTTTATTATATTTCGTTGTTTATAAGAAAATAAAAAATAGAAACTGGTTTACGATAAAGATAAATTTAAATGAATCAAATAAATAAAACGTACGAAAGAAATTGAGAGAGAGAGAGAGAGAGTGAGAGGGAGTGAGAGGGAGGTGGCAGCAATCACGTCCGTCACGTTCTCGTTCAGAACCCAGGGTTAAAGTTTTATGAAGTCATCTTCTTGGAAAGAAAGGGATACGTCCATTCGAAAGCCGTCACACGTTTTAACATCGGCAGTGTTATTTTAAGGCCGACCTTAGAGGACTATATGCTCGTTCGGTAGATCGGAAGAAACGTCGAAAAACGGGGGTAGGGGTAGGGTTAAAATTCTAATCCTTAATAACCCACACGCATCCCCTAACCACCGTTTATTTCCTTCTGCAAGTCAGCGGATTATCTAGCGGAACTCGACCATTCTTCTTCTTCTTTTTTTCTTCTTCTTTTTCTTTTTATTCTTCCTTTTCTTTTTCTTCATTCTCATCCCTCTTTTGTTCTTTTTTTTTTTTTTTTTAACTATTTATATAACAAGAGTCCGATAATTATCTCGATTATATTTTTTTTTTTTGAATCTTTTCATTTGTTGAAAATTTTTTGAAATTAATCTAAGAATTGGAAGACATATTGGATTGGATAAATAATATATAAATAAAAGAGAACAAAATTGTTTCCAATGAAGATAATGTCTACAAATTGCAGGGGCCCCGGTGACAAAAGGAGGGCACACGTTAAAAGACCCATGAACGCTTTTATGGTATGGGCACAGGCTGCTAGACGGAAACTAGCTGACCAACATCCACAACTTCACAATGCCGAACTGTCGAAATATTTAGGACAATTATGGCGGTGAGTTTCATTCGAATATAATTCAATTTTATTTTCTTTTTTAAATAATAATAATAATACAAAATTAAATAGTATCATATAATATATTATTATCCAACGTTAAATTTGAAATTAGTTAAATTAATTCTAAAAAAAAAGATCTTTTAGGGATAACAAAATGTTATTCAAAAATAAAATTTTGTTTAATATCGATATAAAATATTAAAACTTTTATATATAATATTATTAATATTATATATAATAATAATATATTATAATAGATGTTATAATATTTATTTTAAAATTACTATAATATATTATACAATTTTTTAATATTATTTTTATAATATAAGATTATACAACAATATATTATAATAAAATAAATTTATAAATAATAATAATAATATTATATATAATATTATTAACTTAATAAACATCGTATTTTAAGAAATAATCGGTGAAATTCGTACGATTTTAAATTCCAACGATGAAACGGAATATAAAAAAAAAAAAAAAAATTAAAAAACAATAACTACATAAAACTTAAAGGTAAGCGTGAGAGTGTAATTGTTTTTTTTTTTTTTTTTAAATTAATATAATATTTTTAGTATAAATAAAGGAATATTATAATATATTATGATATTTTACTGAAAATGATTCGAGATATTTGTGAGGAGTAAATTAGATTGAATTTCTTATAATTCGATCACGTATGTATGTACGTACGTATGTATGTATATATGTATGTATAATATGTATCGTGCCTTTGGAAAGAATTTGCGTCTCGCGGCTCGTCGGAAAGGCACCGTTCCGATAAAATTAATCAGCACCACGTGTCTTCAATCGGCTGCCTTTCCATTCTTGATCAGATAAGAACGATTCTCACAGATGCGAACTTGGCAAGCTGCGAGCAGCCGGCCATGTAGAAAGAGAAGAATCGTCTTTCATGATCTTTTACGTTAGCAAGAGTGTTTTACTTCGTTGAAAATGTGAAAACGATAAAGGAAGAATCTTTTTTTCATCTTCTTTTTCTACTTTTTCTTTTTTTTTTTTCTTTTTTTTTTTTTATCGTATCCTTCAAACAAATTCGTCTTTTTTTTTCTTTTTCTATTCCGTTAAATAGCCACATGTATCAATTTTATTCTTTTTTATTTTTTTATTTTTTTTTTTATATTCAATTGCAATAATTAATTGATGAAACGTGACGATTTTTAAATTTGTTTTGCATGTCTTATTTTTAAAAGAATATTTTCTCTTTTCTCTCGAGCTATATTTTTTGTTTTCTTTATTTTATTTTATTTCTTTTTACTGATAGGAATGCATGTACATATATTATATTTAGATATGGTTTAAAAAATATCTATATGCGTATATATATATGTATATATATTTTAAACACGTTCTTACCACGTGGCGCCAAGCCTACACGTGGTTAGTTACAAGTGTTCCTGTTACTCTAAAACAACCAATGTGAATCGTACTGGGTTTCACGAGTGACGAAAGTAATCGACACTGGTCTATTTCACAATCTAAATACTTAAAAAAACATCTATCGTAATTAATTATAATATATATCCTTCGAGACTTATAAAAATATTTGGTCAAAAAAAAAAAAAAAAGGAAATTTTCAAGCTCCAAAGTAGTAGAAATCGATTTAAAAAAGTATATTAAATCAATGAACAAAAATGATTTTATTGAAAAAAAAAAACATGGAAACAAATGTTTGCCTATTTTTCTTTTTTCTTTTATCCATTAATTAAAATATGAAAGTATGAAATTAACAAAAATCATAAATAAAAGTGTACGTGTTTGAAAATAAGTAAAATCAAAAGCATAAGAATGACTCTCGATGACGATTCCATTTCCTGGTTGGGACTAACGAGGGGCCCCCAGTGAGTCTTACAAGAGATCATCAGAGGACCTGCCGACAAGACCCCCCATAGAGAATCATTTTATTATATACCGACTCGATCGCGATCCATCGTTCGATCGATCGATCCGATCCGATCCGATTCGATTGCCGATCGATTTCCCAATGATACATTTGCCATACTTGTTTCGAAAGTGGAACGAATAATCGCGAAAGGATTACTATCAAAGAAATTGTCATACAATTGGGTTTCAACTTTCGATTATTTTATATTTTATACAAATATTTTATATACATATATATATATATAATCGTCAAATGAAATTGTTTCACATAAAAATTGTCATGGGAAATTATTCATACAGAAGTTGTTACATTAAAATATTTTATATATAAATATAATAATAAAATATAATATAATAAAATATTATATTAAAAATAAATAGAAATATATAAAATATATATAAAAAATATATGTATTTAAAATGTATATAAAATTCTATATATATATATATATATATATATATATATTTCATAATATATTTATAATTATATAAAACATATTTATATATTCATATTATATAAAATACTATTCTATAATTAATTATTATTTAAAAAATAAATATAATAAAATATTATATATTGAAACTTATATTAGTTATCATCATTTGAATAAGAATTTTTGATGATAATTAAAAGAATTATTAAATTAAACAGATAATAAAAAGAAATAAAAGAGCAGAGGGTTAGGAAAGGGGGTAGAGGAGGTTGTGTAAAATTATCAGAGAGTTTTAGTTTTTTTTTAACCTCTTAAAAAGTAATTATTTAGCACCTTTGAAATGGACCTAACGTCAATTAACACTTCCTACCGTCTATGTAGATTATTTGGAGAGTCTGTCAGTGAACTTTCAATCTGGTTAAACATCACAGGGTTAAATAAAAATTTCTAAATGGATTAAAAGGTTCTTAGATTGATCAAAAAATTTGTTTACACTTAATATAATAAGAAGTTGATATAAAAATAAACTCCAATCTTAAATTATAGTACAATTTGAATTAAATTTATCTTACGATCTTTCATAGATTTATATTACTTAAAAAATAATTTCTGTAAGGTTATTATCTATATCAAATTACAAAATAAACCCTTTACACTTAATAATATTTTTTTAAACATAATTATACCTAAATATCTAATTGATATGAACTTCAATATTTAAATTAAACCAATTTTAATATTTTTCCGAGATTTCAATTACTACGAGTATACTTTCTACAATACTTCATTACTATTAATAATACTATTACAAATACAAAATATTATATATACATATATATATATATTATTAATAAAAAATAAAATTCTATTATCAGTGCTATTTCCGGTGAATAAAAACGAACGAATTTAAACCTGTTCGCGTAAAATAGTATTTGTACAAAAAAAAAAAAACGAATAAAATAGAGGGGGATGTAAAAAAGAGAAGAGAAAAAATAGCAAAAAAAAAAAGAAGGGGCAGGTTCGGAAAAATTCACCTGACAAAAGGGACAAGGAACGTATTGTGATGAGATGATAGTTGTGTAATGGTGGTGGTAGGTAGGCTTTTATCTCAAGCACAGGAACCGGGCCGGCAGCTGCTAGCACGCGCCAAGGATGAACTGTGATATCTGTTTTCTTTTTGTCGGGGGTTGGGGGAGAAGGGGCAAACACGCCTTCTAATATCTTCACTGGGGTGAGAGAGATACCTTAGGAAAGGAGACTAGAGTCTTTGGGACGAAAAGTTAAAGGAGATGATGATAGAGATTTATTTCTGTCACTTATAGCCTATACACCTGGATATACACATAATACACATACACATTCGTGTATTATTTGCTTTTTTATCGTGTATACTACTATACGTTCGCGAAATACAAAATCAAATAGAAAAATAATAATAATAAAAAAAAAAAAAAGAGATAATATAAAATTCAAAGGATACGATTTTTATTTAAATCGAACGTAATCGAAATTTGTTTGCGCTTATTTATTTTATTTTTAAATTTATTATTATTTTTTAACAATTATATAATTATAAATAATATAAATTATTATTATTAATATAAAATTCATATTTTTTTATTATATTTATATTAATAATTTTATTATTATTAATATTATAAATTAATATTTATTATATTTATATATTAAATATATTATAATATTTATAATAAATTTATAAATTAATATAATATATTATTAATATAAAATTAATATTTATTATATCTATATTAATAATTTGATTATTATTAATAAAACAAAAAAAATTAAATATTATATAATTGAATAAATAAATTATTAGCTAATGTTTGTGATAATAGACAATGATAGGGATATCTCACGTGATTTTTAAAATAATTCAATTCGATTGTAATTGTAAGAAGAACATTTTCTCATTGATAAGAAAGTCAAGAAGTGTATAGTAAATCTAATTGGCTGATCCTGGATTGCATCTGGTGTTTGAAAAAGAAGCTTGCGAAGAGAAGCTTATCCGTTGGTTGGTAGGTTAAGAAAAAGAAAAAAAAGGGGAAAGGGTAGAAAAAAACGTCAACCGAGGCAGAGTCCATTGACCAGATGCTATTCTCTCTCTCTCTCTCTCTCTCTCTCTCTTTCTCTCTTTTTCTCTTTCTTATTCTTTCTTTTATAAAGACATGACAAAACATATATCCGTTAAACTCGAGGATGCAAAACGTGGCTTTAAATGTGCACGTTTCAAGCTGGTCAAGAGCTTTACTACGAGACGTGGGATTTAAATTTCGTAGGACAGATACACGAAGTATATTATTATCGGTACTTCGAAAAAGAAAGAGAGAGAGAGAGAGAGAGAGAGAGAGAGAGAGAAACAAAACTTGAAACGATTGTAAGAATGATAAGATTGATAATGATCTAAGCAATGTCTCAATTGAGTTTCGAATTCTTAACCCCTTCGAAGAAATACTCTTCTCATTCTGATTTCCATCTCTTTCTTTTATCAAGATAAAGAAAGAGAGAAATGGAAAGAGAAAAAGAGAGAAAGAGGTACAAGAGTAATTGAAGTTAGATTTGATCTTCTTGGAATTCATTAGAAATCCCGACGAGAGTTAAATTCCAAACCATGTTAATATATTTGTAGATATGCGAAAAAGTTCAAATTAAAATTAGATCTGTGATTGATTATAATATTAAGATGTAATCAAGTTTAATAGTAATTTAATAAATACAAAAATATAAAAATATTTTATTAATATATATATATATATATATATATATATAACATATAATATATTTTATATTTTATATTTTAACTACTGTAACAAGTTTGACCAAATAATAATGAGATTTGTCATTGATTAAACAATTAAATCTGTTATTTATTTGATCAATAATCGTATAAATAAATATCATATATTTTATAAAATATAAATAAGTCAATAAAAAATAGTATTAATATAAGTAATAATAATATATTAATAATATTTTTATATATAATATATTAATATATTTATTTATACTATATTATATACTTATTTTATAATACTATATTGATATAATAATAATATATAATAATAATAATAATAATAATAATAATAATAATAATAATAATAATAATAAATAATATAGTATTAATACCTATATTATAATAAATATATTAAATATAATACTATATTAATACTTATATTAATACTTATATATTATATAGTATTAATAGTATTAATATAATAGTATTATATATTGGAGCATAATATACAATAATTGCATTAGTGTTGCATAAATTTATGAAAATCTTCTTTAAAAATATAAAACATATACATATTAAAATATCTATTTAATAATATATAATATCAATCACTAACTATCTAAAGTTACTTTTTATATTTTTCTAAATTGTTCAGAACATATTTCAAGACGCTATTATACCGGAAAACCTTATCGTTCTTTAGGGGTCTTTTTAGAAGAGCCCAGTGGGAACGTAAACACAAAACGTTCCTCTCTCTCTTTCTCTCTCTCTCTCTCTCTCTTTTACTCGAGTATACACCATGATTATGCTTTCGCGTGTTCTTTACGAGCTTAAACTCCTCGAGATTTAACGCCATAGCAGGAACACTAACCAGATGCAACCATCGCACCTTCTCTTCTTCACTCTTCCTTTAGAAAGAATGAGAGAATCGTTTCGATGTTGATAGAAACGTTCGAGATTTTATTCGACCACCTTAGCCTCTGACCCCCACCCATCCCCACAACATACACACCCCAACACCATTAACTGACTTTCACACAAGAAAATATGCAGTGCATGCGTCAGACGTGAATCATGTTAATCCGACGACAGCTTACTATTGAAATCATCAAGCATTTTGCTTCTTGTTTGAATATATTTTAAATCTTTTTTATTATTAATTATTGTTCTGTTATAATTTATTTCTTCTTTTTTTAGAAAATAATTTTTTTTTATTTAATTTTATAAATATAAATTAACTATTAATTTTATTCGAACAAAAATTAAAGTTGGAATCGAAAAATGAAAAAAAAAAAATAGAATATTTGTTGAAATATTTTTCAGAAATCTTCCCGATAGCGATAAGAAACCATTCATCGAAGAAGCCGATCGTCTTCGAGTGATACACAAACGTGAACATCCGGATTACAAGTATCAACCGAGACGACGAAAACCAAATGGATCATCAGGCCGAGAGAGTTCACCAACGAGAAGTAGAACTCATGTAACTTATATCGTTCGGAGGTCCTTGAAACAAGAGGACATGAGTCCTAGAGGAGTACAAGGACCAAGTTCACCCCAGAGTGCAGTTAATTCGTCCCCATCTACGACACCTAATCAAGGATTGTCACCATTAACACCACCTGCTACACCTAGGAGTCAACATTATGCTAATCAGGTAACACATTTAATTAATAAACATTTGAAAAATCTAACCAACACCGATGACTATCGCAAACATTCACATTTTTCTTGATTAAACGAAAATAAAGAAACAACAACATCTTCATTTGTGTTTAATAAAAATAGGGGGGTAATCAACAACAACAGAACAATACGTTTTATCATCAAGAATTGGTAAACACAACTACTACGTCAGTCGAATCACCTCAACAACAACAACCCGGGGTTGATTTTCGATACATCGAAGTAGGAGATGGTCTACCAGTCGAGGAGAATCAATTGAACGGTCTTGGAAGTTTAGGTGGTATTGGTTTGAATCTTCCTCTCAATCTTCAAGAGTGCGAGGTCGAGAGTAACGAGTTGGACCAGTATCTGCCACCTCAAGTGGCACCGGTTCAATATCCACCTGCTCCACCGACTACTACGAATCAGTGGATACTTAACAGGTAAGAATAAATACCTTCATATATCGTAAAGGACATAGCATAAATAAATTTAGTATTATTTACTCAATTCTATAAAAAATATTAACTCAATAATTAATTCGATGCTTTTTAGAACAAAGTAAAAACAAAGCAAACAAACCTAACAACAAATCTAGTATTTATTAAACTATTAAATATAAATTCGGATTATTTTGAGTTAGAAATAAAACACAATTTTAGATTTAATAAATTAATATTAAATTCACACAATCAAATTAATTTCTACATTTAATATTTTATTATAAAAATACGATCAATGGATAGTTCAGGAAAATTATTTGATTATCCCAAACGTGTATGATGCGTGCATGGATGCACATGCATGTGTGTTTGAGTTCGTCCAACGATATGTTTCACAGATACGAGGAAGAAACCGAAAGGCCAAACCAACGTCACTGTAACGAACACCCAATAAACGAAATCTTTTGGGAAGACAGAACCCAAGAGATGGTCAGGTATCACGAATTGCAGCCACCGTTGCCACCTGTTGGTCACATAACACCAGCACACAATTCCCAACATCATTCGATGCAAATGGCTCATCCTTATGCTACGTATCTTCGATATAACTTTGATAGATCTAATTATTTATAGACTTTTAAATATCTTTATTGTTTAAAAAAACACACACACGTTTCTTTTTAACATTTGCTTTACAAATTTCGTTTATTCTTAAATTAAATCATTTCTGTTTCTCTTTCTCGACGAATCTAATTCATTCAGAGAGGAAGTTTATTATCGAATTATTATTTTCTTCAAAAAAATATTAGTTTTATATTGTCCCAAGTATAATAACATTATAAATATATATATATATCTCTTTTATTCTCTTTAAATAAATGAACTCAAGGTCAGAGGTTCGAAGTATTTTTGAAAGACAGAAATAAAGAAATATTTGTTGTTTATGCTTTTTAATTTTCAATCGTTCGAAATACAAATAACAATACAATAATAAATAAAACAATGACAGTATTAGCGAACTCTTTGATCAAAATTCGTTCTTATATTTTTCGTTTTATTGAATATTTGACGTAAGAGATAAAAAAAGTTAGAGCGCTTAGTAAAATAATTGTTCGGGGGGATGAGGGGTGGTGTTTACGTTTGTCTCTGCGTGGAAAAAGGGAACGAACGGGGATTAAAGTAAGAAATTGACATACTCCATGACATCATTCCATGACAGCCGGCCATTCCAAAGCGAAGAATTTCATGCTAAACAAACAGCCGAAGCTGTTGATCATGTGCGTATGAGTATAAAATACACGTACAAGTACATACACATGTGTGCAGTGCGTGTATTTTTGTTTGCTACAGCCGATCTAAATGTAATAATAATAATTATAATAATAATAATAATAATAGTAATAGTAATAGTAATAGTTAAAAATAATTAATAATAATATTATTAATGATAATAATAACAATACTAATATATATTAATAATTATTAATATTATTATATATTAATATATTAATAATTATTAATATATTTAAATAATATATATATATGTATGTGCGAATGTTAGGCTCGCGAATTGTATAAACCAAGTTATGGTTGGTACAAAGGCCTGTGGTTTATTATACACCGTGTCACGAGCACGTTCTACTTCGTGTACACGGACGTTCTTCAAATAAACCATGAAATCCGAGTCGATTTGCCCGAGACGAGAAGAAATGTTATCTTGGCAGACCACGAATTCTATCCTATGTCAAATTTAAATCCACCGATTGTTGATCAATTTTTAAATCAATTTTTATTTCAAACTTCTTATTATATGAAATATTTTTTTTTTTCTAATTGTTTTCTCTTTTGATCTATGATTCGATCAAAATTTACAGATTAATCTTTTCCCTTCTTCTACTTCTTTTATTTTTTGTTTTGTTATTAATTAATTAATTTACGAAGAGCACTGTAGAATTTTGAAGAATTTGTTTTAATTTAATATTAAAAAAAAAAAAAAAAAAAAAAGAATAAAATGAAAATGAACAAGTATTGACACTTGTCACGCCGATTTATCCAACCGTGCTTGTTGTACTTATTGTTAGATATTTATTTTCGATAGGTGAGCTAAATGTTTATTTTCAAGTAGAACTTAAATTATTAATAAAATCAACCATTTTTTTATTCCCAAGATTTTTTGGAATAATGTTTGTTTAAGTATATTATAAAAATTGCAAAATTAGATTGAACAATTGGAAGTTTAATTAGATGTCTGAGAACTTTAGATAGAAATTCATTAATTTTAGAAATCAATTAGGAATTTTTGAGACTCATATAAAAAAAACATTTAGCTCACCCTGTATTATTCCTTTCTTTCTCTCTTTTTGTATCTCTCTCGTTTTCTTTTTATTAATTTTTATCTGTAGATTATATAAATAGAAACAACAACAAAAAAGAACCCAATAATAATTAAGTAAAGAGAGAGAGAGACACACACACACACACACAACATAGGACAGAGAAAAATAAGCGAAACAAAAAAACGAATTAATAATAATTAAAAATAAAAAAAAAAAACCAACAAAAAAAAAGAAATAAGAAATTGTTATTTATAAGAATTGTATATGTATTAGTTCGTAGGGAATAAAGAAAGATATTTGATGATTTATACGAAATCTCAATCATCCCTTATTCTCGTTCCTTCGTTGGTCCCAAAATTCTCTAAAAAAAAAAAAAAAAAAAAAAAAGACAAAAAAGCTCAGAACTTTTCAACCCACACATATACATATTTTTGTTTAGAATTTATTTTCCTCAAATTAAATGGCGAACAATTTATTTTCCTCGAATTAAACAATTGCAAAACAATTAATTTGTTTCCATTCGAATCGTACTGGTAATGTAAAATTGCGTGTGAAATTTTTTTAACTTCGTCTTTATCATTTATACGGTTAATTCTGTTTAAAATGAGGAGTCAGATAAAATGTTAGAAGAAAAAAAAAAGAAGAAGAAAATAAAACTAAAAACGTGATTCAAATATTAGCGAACTTCTCTTTATTTGATTTTTTATTTTGCATAGTATGTTCTTCTCTCTCTCTTTCTTCTTCTTTCTTTTTCTTACTTTTTTCTTAATGGTTTTGAGAAGAGTGAAGCAAAGCAATGGACCATTGCGTGCTTCGAAGGGCAAACAGGCTTATCGAAATCCGTCCAACGAGGAACGTGGGAATGTCGCGACTTTTATGCCACTTATCCGCATCTCGAGATTAAAATAGAGGAGGGTCTCACTTATGTATGTATATTTCTATGTATATGTATGTATATTCATGGGTATGTGTATATATGTTTCTCTTTCTTTCTTTCTTTCTTTCTTTCTTTCTTTCTCATTGACGAAGTTCTAGTACATACACGTGTACGAATAAAACGTTCATTTTACGTATATGAAACACTATATGTGTGAGAAATTATATATTATTTTAATAAAATGATTTTTATTTTTTTTAAATTATAAGAATAAAATTATTATAATATAATATAATATATATTAAATTTTAAAAATATTTCTACGTGTGTATGTATGCGTAAGTGTATTTAAATATATTTGAGAGAATTATTGTTATTTAATTTGAAGTAAAAAATATAGAAAATTACTGTTGCAATTGTATCAGTATTTTTATTTAATTTAAAGAAAAAAAATATATAAAACTACTATTGCAATTGTATCAGTATTTTTATTTAATTTAAAGAAAAAAAAATATATATATATTGCAAAAATGTCACATGTTACGTATCATAGTGATTATTTAATCATTTATATTTAACTATAATTATAAAAAGTATAAAATATGAGATCATATCATGATTGAATCACTATGTTATTTTTTTTTTTTCAGATCGATATAAAATTAACGTTACCATTTTACCATATCCCCTTTTCGAAGAAATAATTAAAGATATTTTTCTTCCTTCTTTTTTTTTTTTAAATTTGTTCATTTATCTCAAGTAATAAGCTAAATTACTATCTTTATGGAAACTTACGCATGAATGGTGATCGTTGTTTAAAACGTGACCGCTAATTGGACAGACTATTCGTAATCCTTGATGATATTTTGTATTTTGTTCTTCGTATTATTGCAGGAATTGATTATTTTTCTTTAATACAATTTAAAAAATTAGTCAATAGAAAGAAATCTATTTGTATGTACCAGTCAACGATAGGAATAATATAGAAGAAGGTAAGATTTTTATTTCTTTTTTTTTAACTTTTTTCTCTATTTGTGTAAAAAAATTTCAAATTGATTTGTCATTAAAAAAAGATAAAGAAAAGTATAACGAAATAAAACAGATTTATATATATATTAGTATCAAATATACATAATTTATTCGATGTATTACAAAAGTTACTGTATTTACAATCCAATCTAAAAAAAAAATAAATAAATAATATAGAAAGTAAGTATTATAATTGTAAAAATTAATTATAAATTAATTGCTAAATCTTCAAATATACAGAACTTATTCAATGTATTACAAATGTTACAATGCTTGCAATCTAATCTAAAAAAAATAAATAATATAGAAGGAAAGTATAATAATTGAAAAAATAAATTACAAAATTATTATGCTAAATCTGCTAATATACAGAATTTAATAAATGTATTACCAAAGTTACTATACTTGCAATTTAATCTAAACAAAAAAATATAAATCATGTAAATAAAAGTATACCAATTGTAAAAATAAATTATAAAATTATTGTACTAAATCTTCAAATATACAGAACTTATTCAATGTATTACCAAAGTTACTATGCTTGCAATTTAATCTAAACAAAAAAATATAAATCATATAAACAAAAGTATACCAATTGTAAAAATAAATTACAAAATTATTGTGCTAAACCTTTAAATATACAGAACTTATTCAATGTATTACCAAAGCTACTATGCTTGCAATCTAAAAAAAAAAAATAAATAAATAAATGATATACAAAAATAGTATAGTAATTGTAAAAATTAATAATAAAATTATTAGGTGCTTAACTTTATGAATAAAATACCATAGATATGTATCTTGTAATGAAATAGATTTATGTGGAATAGAAGAAATAAAATAAAAGACAAAAAATAGAATGAAGTATAATAATAGGAATAGAGGGATTTAAATAATGTTACGTTATACTTACGTCAACGAGAACTGTACAAGAAGACATCAACATATGGTTTACGACATTTTTGTTGACGAACGACAGCTTAATTTTTTCTTATCGAATTTAGTACGATTTTTCTATCCTTTTCTTAACACCATTTTAGTAGCTTACTTTCATCTCTCTCTCTCTCTCTCTCTCTCTCTCTCTCTCTCTTATACACACACTCTCTTTCTATTTTATTTTGTTTGGTTATCATTGGAAACTAATATTCAAAGTTTCCTAATAAATAATGTTCTTTTTTTAACACCATATTTTAATCCTATTATTTTCATTTCTTTATTTATCTATTATTTTGTTTCGAATGCATTGGAAATATCAACGTTAGAAATTTTCTAAGAAATTAATTGAAATTAAAAAAATAGAAGTGAATGAGAAATGTATGTCCGGTTCCTGTACATTAGAAAGAAAGTGAAAAGAAAATAAAATTAGAGTTCTTCCTGTGTTATGGCACTTTTGACCCCCACGAATTCCAATGAAGACGAGATCATGATCGAGAGAAATATCTTGACCCGAGAAACAATCGTTAGCCCAAATGCACAATAAGATCCATTGAAATCCGTTTAGTATTCAATGTATTTAAAAAAAAAATGAAATAGAGTAAAAAAAAAAGAGAGAGAGAGAGAGGGAGAGAGGAAGAGAATTTCCTCTCTTTATCTAATATTTTAATTATGTTTCACGCATCATTCCAATTCTCGTGTCATTAATGTTTTACTATTTTTTTTTAATAAAACAAAGAAAAAAAAGAACAAACTGATCCAAGGATAATATATATATATATAAGTGTATATGTGTGTGTGTGTAATTAGATCAACGATATTTATGAAAATGAATGTATTCATTATAAAAAAAATACATAAATAATTTTGACGAACCCTCTTTTTTAACTTACATAAATTGATGTAAATTACTGACGTTTAATTTAAACGAGTATTCATTTTTATATACATTATTTTTATTATTATTATTATTCTTTCATTTACTTAATCTTGTGCAATTACTTTATCTATTTTAATTTACATTTCCTTGTCGAGTAATAAATTATTTTCTTAAAATAAAAGAAACAAAAAGAAAAAGATATCCGATGAAGTATTAAATTAGAATGACGACAAATTTATGTAGAGATTGTATTCATTATCGAGAAAAGAAAAAGAACAAAATAAACAAATAATTTTTACTATTCTAATAATTAAGAATTCCTTTATTTATCATTCTTTTTCTTTTATTAAAAATATTTCTTAATGCGTCTCATTTTTTCTTATTTTTTTTTTTTTCATTTCAAATTAATTTGTATTATAATATAATATAATGATATTTATTAGGTAATTTAATTATTAATGAGATTAAATATAAATTATATACAAAATTAATATAATAAAAATTTTATGATATAGATTATATAAATTTGTGTATATATTATTTATATTTAATAAAATAAATTAATATCAATTATAATACAAAGATAATATAAATTTAATACACACAATATTAATATAAATTAATATATAAATTATAATGCAAATTTATATATATATATAATTTATTTTATATAAATTACTATAAAATTTATATTTAATAAAATAAATTAGTATATAAATTATATTATATATAAATTAAACTATATATTATAATACAAATATATATATGATATAAATTTAATACAATATAAATATAAATATAATCTTAATTATAATACAAATTTCAAATTCATTTGTATTATAATAATAATAATAATTATTATTATGTAACATAAAACAGGAAGTGTAACATGTTGATACTTACTTAATAATCATAGATATATTCAATTACAATAAATGACCCATATCTATTAACATTCAGTCATGGAACAAAGAACTTCAGTGGATTCTCTCTCTATGGCATTTTAGCAAATAAACTGATTGATAGGCGATACAGAATCGAGAACACAAATTCTAATGTGTTGGTTAACATATTATATAGTTGTGTTTGTCAGACGTAATCCATTTCCTGTTATTTCTTCCGCCCGGTTATTATTGTCATAAGTTGGATCTTTCTTTTTTTTTTTTTTTTATAACATCAAACGTTACATTGATTTTTCGTTTATCTCCTCTCTTTTACTTCCTTTCTTACGTCGAATCTTATCTAACTTCCTCGCATCTTTTATGGCATATCTCTCTTCCTATTCTACTTAAAGTTATTTGCTATTCTTACCATTTTTAACACCTTTCGTATCATGCGTGTTTTTTTTTCCTTATTATTTTTTTTATTATTATTAATGTAGATGTGTTGATTCAAATCGAGAGATCAAAGTTGATGAATTTTATTTTCCATTGAGAAATTATTATTATATTTAATTATATTATTTAATAATAGTATTAATAATAGTTATAATTTATGTATTGTAGTGTAACGTTTTAAAATTATTATTAGTAATATGTCATATAGTATGCATAAATAATACAAATAATCATTGTAACAATGCATTAACATAAATTTTCTTTATATTAAATTATTTTCAATGCAACATAATAATTAGTAAAAATTATATATAACAAATACATTAAATATATATATATTTTTTTTTAAATATATAAAAATATTATATAAATAAAAAATAAATAAAATATATAGTTATAATTAACATATATATTTTAAATATATAATAAATATATTAATAATAATTAAATATATTTTTAATTTATATATTATATATCTATAATTTGTAATTATTATATATTTGTTACATATTTATAATTTATAAATATATTAAATATAATATATAATAAATATATATATATATATATATTATTAATATAAAATCTAAATTAAATAGTATATAATATATAAACATAATAATAATATGTAATATATAATATACCAAAAACTAATGTATTTATAATCTTGCCATCCAGTTTGGCTTTTTTTGTCCCCCAATTTTTTTCTATTTTATTTCATGTTTGGTCACACTCGAATCTAAGAGAGTACGTTGACACGTAGATCGTGTTTGCAATGTAAATATTTGTACTTGAGAGAAAGAGTGAAAAAGAATAAAAGGGATAGAAAGAGAGAAAGAATAGGAGGGTCGATAAAATTTTCGACAGTTCGGTCATTCAAGTGTTCTCTCTTTCTCTCTCTCTCTCTCTCTCTTTTTTGTAGGAAGTTTGAAAGATCTAAGGTAACAAAGAGTTGTAAACTTCAGCTGTCTCTAAACGAAATATTATGTACTTATCGTTCACGTTTTTATGTCATGTATTTTTTTTTTTTTTATTTAAATCCTAATCGTAGATGGACTCAATTCGATTTAATATAATTTATTTTCCATCCTATTTTACAACTAAATCAACAAATTAATATAATTTAATTAATTATTATCATGATTATTATTATATTTATAATAATATTATTATATAATAAATATTATTAATATTTAATATTTTAATATATATATTAATTTATTTAATTTATATAATTTAATAATTAAATATCATATAATAAATATAATTATATAATATTTCTATTGCAATGATAATTATATTATTTATATTATAATTCTAATTATAAATAATAATTAGAATAATATTAAATATTATTAAATTTAAATATTAATATAATTATACATTTTAGAGTAAACAAAATGTATCGTACAATATTGTACAATTATATTTTATATTATTATTTTTGTTTATTATAATCTCAATCCGTTTTATATAATTATAGCTTTGATTTTAATTAATTTCCATATATTAAAAAATCTCGCATAATCTTAGATATAAAATAAAAAATATAAAAATATAAAAATAATTAATAAATGATAATGATAAAAACATATTACATATAAGGAAACATATATATATATATATTTAATAGAAATTTTCTAACAAGAAGATCTTTAAGAATCATGAATCTCCGTTTATATGATGACACAAACACACATACATATATAAATACACATATATATACATATATGTATAATGATTCTGAAAAGAGAAGAACATAAATCGTAGAACGTACCGCTGACGGCTTATCTTAACGGCTTATTATGATATCTTTACACGAACGATTATCAAGTTAATTAGTTGAATTAAAAGAAAGAAAGAAAGAATGAAAGAAATAGAAAAAAAAAATAACACAAATAAAAATTGCTTCAGTTTTAAACGAACCGTATGATCCTCTCTTTGACCCGTCCTTCAATTCACGATCATTCAAATAACATATATACAACTATATACACATATGTATATATATATATATATAATTATTTTTATTTATTATACTTTAAACCAATGATAACAATCGATTAAGTTAATTGATTTATTTTGTATAAATTTGTAAATGTCTCCTTATTTCTTTTTGTCTGTCAACAATATTTATATTTCTCGCGTTTTCGTTTGATAAAAAAGAAAAAAAAAGGTCAATCCCTAAAAAGGGTTGTAATAGTGGCACGTGTGAAACTCATATGATTCGAATACCCATAGAGAGAAGAAGAAGAAGAAGAAGAAGAGGGTTGACACCACGTTTTGTACATTGATGCCACAAATCCAATAGTCAAAGTCAAATACGAGTAGCCCTTTTATCATCGCGTTACCATGGTAATTATGCGATAGATAAGAAATAATCGCGTGCCCGCAGCTAGGTACATAAATATCGATACATTTTCTTTCTCTCTCTCTCTCTTTCTCTTTTTTATCACTTTCGTATAAATCCTGTCGTTTAAGTCACATGAAAGTGCGTATGAACATAATATGCGAACATTGATGGTAAGGAAAATTTTCCATCGATCGATTTCTATGGTATATATATATATATATATATATATGTATATGGTTTTGTATCGATTTATTTTATATATAGGGGGTTTAAAATTATATACAATATATATGAGTGAAATCTTGGTATATAGTTTTATATTGTGAATATTATTAATTATTAAATGAACCATTTGGTATATTTTATTTGATGATATTTTTCATCGTAGGTTTTTGTTATTTTTTAAATTATATTATTAATAAAAATCAAATAATATTATTAAGTAAAGAAGAGTTTTCTCTTCTCTTCTACATTATTTGTCAATTTATTTTTATCCAATATATGTAGATTGTATTTATCTATATATTTATCTAATATATTATTAGAAAAAGTAGGTACTTTGAATTTATATCAATACCTAATATAATTACTATAACATATAAATATAGAATAGAAGTTTATTTACAGGTATACCCCTTTAGGGTGTTTACCCCGAAGGCCCCCCTACATATAACATATAAATATATTATATTATATTTATTATATTATATTATATTATCTAATAAATCTAAATTACTATATAAAAATAAATCGCGCGAATATATAAATAAGAGAAACAGAAAAAGTAATAAAAAGAGCTGATGAAAATAAATAATAAATAAATTACATTGAATAATATTTTCTTCTACCACTTTCAGTTTATTCTTCTTTTTATTATTTTTTTTTTTTTTTTTAACTCTTTCTCGATGCCGCGAGTTCGTTTCTCTTCTGAAATGAAATCGGCACTTCGGTCTTAATTACCAGCGCCAAGCTCAAAGATAATTGGCATTTGCAAAAGAAACGATTTGCGATATGAGTGAGAGTCTTTTCCTCCCTTTCCCTTTCTCTTTTTCTTTCTTTCTCTCTCTCTCTCCCTTTTCTGGCAACGTTTAGTGGCTTCTTCTTGGAAAGTCCGTAACCGATTTTGTTTTGTATGATTTTGCAGTTGAATTTGTTTACGACGAGACATAGTAGTAATCCTCGTCCTCGTTGGTCGATCCTTTTTCTTCTTCTTCATTTTCATCTTCTTCTTCTTCTTCTTCTACTTCATCGTTGTCTTCTTCATCAGCATCATCATCTTCTTCTTCGTCTTTCTTTAACGTCTCGTGTAAGTAAAGCCGATCACAGATACGACCCGAAGACGCCGGCCGCCTCAGAGACGCCATTTCAATTTTTTTTGTTTTGTTTCTTTTTATTATTTTCCTTCTCGAATTCTCATTTTCGTTTTTTTTCTTTTCTTCTTCAATCTTTTTCTATATTCATTAAATTTTAAATTATAATAATTGTGCTGATAATTATGAAAATGGTCTGAATCATGTTTCGTTTGTTTCAAGGATATTTTAAAAGAAGTACATTTGATTGGTAAATGTTATATAATGTTAAAATAACAAATACTATCTGAGGATTTATTTTTGACAATATCGTGTAAATTACATTGAATTTATTTAGTTTAAAATAATGTGATGTGAGATAATTGATAAAAACTCATTTTATTTTAATTATGACATAGGTTAGGTCACTCTCATAATTATTGGCACAAATTAGAAATAACCAATTTTAAATGAATTCTATATTATTATATAGAACTATATATACTATCTGACGATATATTTTTGAGAATATCGTTTTCAATGACATTGAATTTATTTAGTTTAAAATAATGCGCTGTGTGAAACAACCGATAAACTCTTTTTTTTTTTTTAAATTTTGATTTAGGTTATAGATGACTTTCATAATTAAGGGTACAATTAAGGTAAAATCTGAACGCAATAAGAGAAGAATGATTTAATAATTCGGATGATTTTTGTGTTATCAATTTTTGGAAATCGATGTACGGTACATTTAAAAGATTTTTTTAGATATATTATTAACCCATTCTAAGTAAGGGTCGAAAGATGAAAGGGAAGAGAATTTAAAGGACCTAGGGCCTTCTGCACTATCTCAAGCACATTTTCTTTCTCACTCTTTCTCTCTCTTTTTCTTTCTTTCTTACTTACTTACTTACTTTCTTTCTTTCTTTCTTTCTTTTTGATGAGTGACTCTCGACTGGTAAAAGATTGACAAAGAACGAATATCCACGATAATCAAAGTACTAGAGTACCATATGTACTCTCAGTAAGTAAATAACAGCAATGGTTAAAGAAAATTAATGTTTTTCAATATTAAAAAATTATTAAAAAATATCAACGATTAAATAACAATTGTTATTATATAATATAAAAATTTAGCATGGTTTATGAAATTATAAAATAATTTTTTATTAGCAATAAATTTATTACTAATAAATTTCAATAAGCAAATTAACAATTTTCATTATAATCAAATTATAATTATTATTAAATATTATATGATTTAAAATATTTCAATTATTTTTATAAAAAAAAAAAAAAAAGAAAAAAATATGCAATTTAGTAAATTTTATTTTTATTCCTTTTTTTTAGGAACGTAATGGGTAAATTATTTATATTAACAATTTTCATTATATACCAATTTGTGTGGTTTTGAAATATTTCAATTATTTTTATTATAAAAAAAAGAATAAAATGTTTAAATAAGTATGTTTTTTTTTTTACTTCTTTTTTCTTCTTCTAAGGAACGTAATAAGTTCACTTGACGTAAACGTGCAAGTGATATTGACATGCAACTTCTCGAAATTCTTTTTTCAAGAAACTTTTGTAATACGATAGTTGATCCGGATGACACGTGGCTTTAAGATTTGGGTTCTTGTTCGGTCACATGTAATCTAGTCCTTCTAAATGTTTCTTTTGTGACCATTTAAACCGAATATTAGACGTATTCTATTACACATGTCTACATGTTATAACATTTTCAACTTCACACGTACAAGAGATTTTGTTTTATTTTTTTTTTGTCGATACATTTGGAAATTTTATTTAAAAAAAAAAAAAATAGAAGAACTCAAATTTAGTTTGGTTAAGAAAATTTTGTAATAATTATGAGCATGATTTAATAATGACACAATGTTTGGTTAACCCTTAGAAACACGAAGGTATTTAAAAAGTGTCCCATTTTTTTTTTATGTGTAAATATATAGGATGGAATTATTTATAAGTTCTACTCTATAACAAAAAATATAATTAAAATTATATTATGTTATTTATTAATATTTCATATACATTTTCATTCAAATACAAACGAAACTATTGACTTAATTCAATATATATATATATATATATATCAATATATAATTATAATTTTGGTTTAAATAAATAAATAATATAAATTAATATTAAATTAATTTTTATAATATCAATCATTTGAATATAAAATAAATCATAAAATTCATTTTTTCAATTTGTTCACTTATTTTACTTTATAGTTCATTGTCATAATTAAAACACAGGTACAATTGCTATTGAATGAAGTTTATTTTTCAAATTATATATTTTACGGTTCGATGATGTCAATTAATAAAAAATCAATCATCTCGGATACAGAAATTTAATTAACATTCGTAATATAACAATGAACAAAAGTAAGTAAGAATGTAAGTAAAATTGAGTTTAGTTTCTATCAAAAGTCTTAATGATAAACTTCTTTGATAATTCTTGAACACAATAAGCTGGACCTTCTTTTTCTTTCTCTTTCTCTCTTTCTCTTTCTTTTTCTCTTTTTTATATATAACAGGTCGGCCAATGTGGACTGTGACTAATTGCAGCTCAGATTACAATGTCCTCGGCTATTATTATAATTTATAACTCTTGGTAGTATTAATGTTGTTTCAAACGAAGTATCGTTAAAACTTATACCCACGGAATTATCTCAAAAAATAAATAAAAATAATATAATATAATATTAAATTAAAATAATCTAGAAAATATGTTCTTCAATAATCTAACGTTTCAATCAAAAAGAATACAAGAAAAAAGAAACAAAATCAAAAAGAAAAAGAAAGACTTATATGATAATAATTATGTTAGTCAAATTGTTCGATGCATTGAATTTTAATCAAAATAAAACTATTCGATCATTTCGATAAAAATCATTCAGATGATATAAATGATACTAATTTACCCCTATTGAATTATTTCCATTCCTCAGTGTCGAAAGAAGATTGTATGTAATAATATGTAAGAAGAGAAAATGAAAGTAGGATTATTAAAAAGGAAAAAAAAAAGAGAGAGAGAGAGAGAGTCAAGAGAAAAGAAATAAAAAAAAAAATTAAAAAAAAAAAAAAGAAAATTATCTCGAAGTTACATTGTCTTTAGATAGGAGAGGTCACGTTTTGGGGTCATGTTGCAAGAGCACGAGCTATTTTCCTTCGACATTAACGTTGTAAAATATTCTATTCTCTTTTCTTCTCATCAACTATTAATAAAAATGAAATAATTTTAATTAAAAAAAAAAAATAAATTAATAAACTTCTTGAAAGTATCAAATTAACCTCAAAAGTTACATTTCTACGTATGCCATGTTAGTTTTCATTATAAAAGATTGAATGGTACGTTGTATTGGATTCTTTTTTCTTCTCGTCAATTATTAATAAAAATGAAATAATTTTAATTAAAAAAAAAAAA
>NW_015148985.1:989651-1034832 GCF_001465965.1 Polistes dominula
TTTTCCTTCTTCCTCCTCTCCTTTTCCTTCTTCCTCCTCTCCTTCCTTCCTCCTCTCCTTCCTTCTTCCTCCTCTCCTTCCTTCTTCCTTCTTCCTTCTTCCTCCTTTCCATTCCATTCCAGCGTTAACAGCACACGGTGTTCCCAAGCGGTCACCCATCCAAGTACTACCCGTGCCCAGTGATGCTTAACTTAAGTGATCGGACGGGAACTTGTGTTTCCATCACGGCAAGGCCGTTAACCCTCTACTATAATTATTTACATAATATATTATATTAATAAATATATAAAAGAAAATTCTTATTGAATCATCGAAACATTAATAATTATAATAATAATATATATATAACAAATTTTATGTAAGATATTAATTGTACGTACCAGAAGGGGGGAAAAAAATACGAAAGAAAATGATAATTAATTAACAAAAATTAAATGGATCGTTGATAGTTTTTAAAAAGAAAATCTAATAAAAAAAAAAAATAAAAAAACAGAAAAAATAGAAAGAAAAAAAAATAGTGTAACAAATCTTATATAAAATATTAAATTGTCACAAGAAAAAAACAAACAAAAGAAAATGATAATACAATCAATCAACAATTGAATAGATCATTGAAAGTTTTTGTAAAACATAAATCTAAATAAAAAAAAAGACAATAAAAGAATTAAAAAAAAAATAGTATAACAAATCTTATATAAAATATTAATTACCGCAAGTAGAAAAAAAAAACAAATTTTTAATCAATTAACCAAAAATTAGAGATACAACGTTAAAAAATTTGTATAAAGACAATTTAAATAAAAAATAAAAACAAAAGAAATCGATAATATAATTGAACAAAAATTAAATACAACGTTGAAAATTTGAAAAAAAAAAAATAAAATAAATCTAGATAAAAAAAAAAGAATAAAAAAAAAAATATGTATAGAATTTTAATTGACTCGAATTAGACTCGAATTTGAAAAGAACCCCACTTCTAACATGAGTTTTACATGGAAAAATGTGCTAAAAGAAAAAAAGAAAAAAAAAGGAGGAAAGTAAAAAAAAAAAGAAAAAAAGAAAAAGGATAAGAAGAAGAAAAAAAAATGGAAAAAAAAGGACGAAGGATAGGTTAGGAATAAAAGGAAAGACACTTGAGAGGAGACACTTCATTCGTTTCTCTGAGCTGTCAGAGAGTTTTGAAGAGGTGTAGGAGGTGGAAGGGCAACAAGTGTCTGTGTCCATCCTAGGAAAGGGATGAGGAGAAAGATCCGAAACCTTTTGGTGTCTTCATATACATGAAGACTATCATCTTCGAAATTTTATCTTTCTCCTATCTTTTTCTCTCTCATGTCAAGCTGTGTTTCTTCAAGGAGAAGAAGAAGAAGAAGAAGAAGAAGAAGAAGATGAAGAAGAAGAAGATGATGAAGATCGAAGGGAAAGGGCAAAAGCAGGCAGCAGCCCTTTCGTTTTTCTTCAGTTCGGTTCGTTTGACACTTGATAGTTCTACACACTCGGTACTTCTAAACACTATCATATATACATGGTGTCTTAAAAGTATACCAATCATTTTGAAAACATTGAATATTTGTAATACTTCGTTTTTTTATAATTTATCATGGTTTTTATAATATTATATTTTGCAATTAATCATTGTACACATTTTCTTTTACAAATTTGTAATATTAAAATATTAATTATTATATTATTAAATAATATTTATCAGTGAATGAATTAAAAGAATATAATGTCTGTCAATGAATTTCTAATATTAAAGTATATAACATTTATTATATTAGAATATTTATATTAATATTTTATTGAACAAATAATATATTTCATAATATTTTTGTATATACTAATTATAATATATATTTTTATATATAATATATTTATATGTAGAATTATATTTTATAAACATAATATTTTTATATATAATATATTTATATATACTGCATAATACTTTATTACATATAATACAGTAATTTATTATTAAGTTGATAGTATTAAAATTTAAAGAATTATTTAATATTTTTATATATACTATTTTTGTATATACTGCATAATACTTTATTATATAATACACTAATTTATTATTAAATTAATAGTATTAAGATCTAACGAATTATTTAATATAAAAAATTAATATTTTATCTTAAATAATTTAGCTATAAAAAAATATTAGTCTATATTAAATATAATACAATTACGAACAACTTGGTTTTACTTAAATCGTAATAAATTATATCAAATAATAATAATAATAAATAATTATAATAGTATATAATAAATAATAAATAATAGAAATATAAAGTAACGTTAAAGATAAATCCCAAAGTTTGGTCCACGAGACCATCAGATAAGAATATTTTCTCAAAGAAAGAGTAAGAAAGAAAGAAAGAAAGATAGATAGATAGATAAAGAAAGAAAGAGAGAAAGGGAAAGAAATACTAACGGGTGCTCGCCAATTAAGCATCTAGAGCGCGAACGAACGATGTAATTTTTTGTTGGAATTTCCGGTAGTGATTTATCAAACGGAAAGATGCTATCTGATGGACGGGCAAAGGCAAGAAACGTTTCTTCTTCTTCTTCTTCTTCCTTCTCTCTCTCTCTCTCTCTCTCTCTTTCTCTGGTTGAAGAAGCAAAATAAAATGAAGAAGAAGAAATATTTCTTCTTTCAGTTCGTTTTATAATATATACCAACGAGTAATGTGTACACACTCTAATAGAAAATCAAATATGAACGTCATCGAGAGAAAGATGTATCTTCGATTAATCGATCATTACTCTTTATTTCACTTCATTCATTTCAAAAATTCGATTAAAATGATATACGATATATCAATAGTAATCTTTCTTATATATAGTGTTGTTTTTTTATTTTTTATTTTTTTTTTTTTATTTTAAACACCTCAGTAAATTACAACTCACGTTTTTTGTTTTATTTTTCAACTCACTTTGTGTTTCAACTTTTATTAAATGAAGAATTATTGATTGATGAGATTAGTGATATAATTGATTTATCAATTGGATTTAACTATAATAATAGAATTTAACAAATAATTAAATAGTGATATTTTTGATTTTAAACAACTTAACTTGCTAAATTTAACCCTTTTTTTTAAATCTTTTATTTCACTCACTTTTTATTTTAACTTTTACTAGGTGAATTATTGATTGATAGGATTAATAAAAAAAATTGTTTTATCAATTGGATTTAATTATAATACCATAAGAAAATTATTAAAAAAATATTGGTTTTTATTATTTTAAACATGTTATTTTTAATATTAAATTATAACCCTTTTTTAATTATTTTTATTTTTTTATTTTTACTCACTTTGTTTTAACTTTCACTATATAAATTATTAAATGATAAAATTAATAAAAAAAAAAATTATCTATCAATTGGATTTAACTATAATAGAATTTAAGAAATTATTAAATAATAGTTTGTTTTTTTTTATCTTAAACATCTTAATAAATTGTAGCCCTTATTTTATTTATTTTTTTCACTAACTCTTTGTTTTAACTTTTACTCTATAAATTATTAATAAATAGAATTAATAACAAAAAAATTGATTGACACCAGTTGAATTTAATCAACAATAATTTAATTAACAATATTAAGAGATTGTAAAATGTTGTATCGTTTTGTTAAATGTTGAATTAAATTAAATTAAATTAAAAAAAAAAAAAAAAATGAAATAAATTGTAATAATAATAAATTTGAGAAAAATATTGAAAAATATCTCTCATTGGTTCTCTTTCCTTTTCCATCCCTTTCTTTTTCTTCTCCTTTTTCTTCTTTTTTTTTTTTTTTTCTTTTTACGAGAATTTACATTTTGATGGCGCGTGCTACGACGAAAGACAAGAGGGTGGGATCGAGGAGAAGTGGGGAACCGACAAACAGAGAGCCCTTTGTGCGACCAATATATTTATCTGTCAACAATTGCACCGGGAAACGATCGACGAGAAAGGGTCGAAAGTTGGACGGGAAGCTACTCGGATTCACGCTCGTCTTGATTGATATTAATTGCGAGAGTACTAAATTTAAATATTCTATATTAACTTCAAACATTTTTTCATTCACGCTTATACGATTCTAATATTTTTTATCTTTATATATATATATATATCTTATATCAAATTAACATGAAAGTAAATTAATCATTTAGATTCAACAAAAATATTTATTTAATTAACATAATATTATATAAATAAATAAATTTTTTTTTTATTTAAAATAATGATTCCCTTTCGGGATACATGGGGTGCGTCGACCCGTTTTAATATAATACCTCCTTACAAATATACATTATAAATAAATAAATTTATATTAATAAATAATATTGTATAAATTACTCAAATTAACATAATATTAATTATATTTTGATTTAACTATAATATTGTAATAAAAATTAAAATTCAATTTTGTTAGCTTATATATTAGGATCTTCTTAATAGATAAAAATATATTTTAAAGTAATATTAATTGTAATAATTAATAATTTAGATTGTAATATTATTAAAAATTTAAATTTAATTTTGCTAGCTTATATTAGGATCTTATCAATCTTTAAAAAAATAAATTCTAAATTAAAATTAATTATAATAATTAATAGTTTAGATTGTAATATTATTAAAAATTAAAATTCAGTTTTGTTAGCTTATATTAGAATTTTATCAAAGATCAAAAATAAATACTAAACTAAAATTAATTGTAGTAATTAATAATTTAAATTATTAATATTAGTAATATTGTAATAAAAATATTTTTTTAGCTTATATATTAGGATTTTATTATTAGTCAAAAATAAATTCTAAACTAATATTAAATAATAAAGATTATTAATTTTGATTGATATTTGATATAATATTAGAAAATAAAAATTCAATCTTCCTTGTTTCAATTAGAATCTTTTACCAATCGTTCAAAATACATTCTAAATTGTTTTATTAACAAATTTAATATTTACTGCAATCTTGATTTAAAGAAACGTTCTTTTTATTAATTATTTTAAAAGTTTAGTTAATTTATATTAATTAATAATGTAGTATGTGTACAAAAATTACGAAATCAGAATTTCATTTTATTTGGTGAATATAAAAATTCTGTTAATTAGAAAATAAAAATGAATACTCACTTAATTTAGATGTAAACGTTGTTAGATATGTTGTTTGTAGATTTGATCAATCCTAAATTTTCTTCATCCACTTCTGAACAAAATCAGCTTTCACAATGATCTCAGAATTAAATTTATCTGTCAAATCATTGTGAAAACCAGTTTCGTTTTCATAACAGCGGACACAATAATTTGACGAGTTTTTCATCACACAGATTGTTTAATTATTATTATTATTATTATGATTACAAACCATTTTTTATCCATTGGAATGTATCCTCCATTATATATACCATATGTATACCTAATTGATGAGGTATAATGATTTGTATCATTTAAATCAATTCCTGTTTAATTTTATTAAAAATAACTCAATTCACATGAGAATTAATACATCTTTATTTATTAACAATCTAAAGAATAGTATTGAAATATAATTTGTACTCACCATTTGTTATTTAACTCATCGTCTTTAATTGTATTGTGTCGACAGTTTAACAATTTATATTTTTTTTTTCCTTCTTTTTCATATATTCTTATTTTTATTCTGGTTTTGTCACATGTATCGGACCTAGAATTTCTGTGAAGATCCTAAAATAACAAGGAGACGTGTGCCAGACGTCGAAATTTCTAATTTCAAGAATTCTCTCACACACTGTCACACATTCTCAATTTCTTTGTTACTAAATTTCAAGAAAAATGTGCGAAAAGAAAAATAAAAACAAAATTACAAAATTACAAAAAGTATAAATTAAAATTGTTCAGTTCTTTTGATTATCTTTTTTGTCCAATTGCTGAACATAACAAAATTAATATTAAACATGAACTTCAAAATTTTTCAATTTGTTCATTTGTTATTTTATTTTTTTTTTTTTTTAAATTTAAATTCACATTTTAAACACACGTGCTAACTCTGTTGAACATCATTGAAAAAGTCGGACGTTTGACGTGTTTCTTCATAAGAATATTTTTTTTTTTTTTATCTTCTCTCGTTGTTTTTCCTTTTTTAATTTTTTTTCTTTAAACTCTTCTTCTTCTTCTCTTATTTTTTTATTCCGGGTCTCGTCAAGGTGACGGGGCGCGTATTATCGTCCGACAGACCGGACACCATACGAAGAGGCGTAACAGAACGCAAGGAATGCTTGGAACGATGATCAGTGATATTTAAACGATCCACGATCCTCGATCCACGATCGATAGATCTACTTGGGAGGTTTTCATCGTATCAGCGGGATGTATTACAAAACAATTTCAAAACTGTATCTGTAAGAAAGATATCCACGCGACTAATAAACACGAATGCTAATAATATCAATCATCATTTATATTATTTATTATTATTATTTGTTAGTTAATATTTGTATTATTTATATAAAATTAATATCGAGAGATATTAGTTCGAATGAATGATCTAGGGATTTAATGTTTTGTTTTGTTTTGTAATTTAATTTTGTTTCTTTTAAAATTAATTTAATTATTAAGTAATTATTAGGTAAAGTATTTTGATTATATTTTGATTATATTTGATATGATCTACGAATTTAATGTTTTATTTTTTTTATTTGGAATTAATTTAATTTTGTTTATTTTAAAATTAATTGAATAATTAAATTATTATTAAGTAAAGTAAACCTAATATTTTTACTTTGCATTTTTTGGTAATTATTATATATATTTTTAATTAAATTGACATAGGGTAGAAGATTGGATATTTTTTTAATTTTGCATTTAAATTGTTTTTTGTTTCTTTCTAAATTAATTTCATAATTAAATAAACATTGGGGGTAAAGTAAATTTAATATTTTTACTTTGCATTTAAAATTATTCCTTTCTGTAATTATTAAATATACATATATACATATATGTTAAATTTAATATTTTATCATTGTATTTAATTTAATTTGATTTCTTTGGAAATTAATTTAATAATCAAATAACTATTTAAGTAAAGTAGATTTAATATTGTTTACTTCGTTATTAATTATAATTTTTATTAATAATTGATATTAATTTTAACTAAATATCTTACAAATGATTTTTATATTTGTGATAATCTGATGTTTAACCTAACCTCTAATATTTTTGTTTTAAATAAAAATTTGCAAAAATGACTTTCTAAATTACTTAGATCTATATTACATTTTTTTTTTTTTTGTTATAATTCACTTTGGGAAGAAAAAGAAATATGTCGGCGAGTAAAGTCTTTCATGTAATTTCACGCGCTACCATCCTCGTAAGTTTTTTTACAAGCTGACACTGGGTAAAACTCGCAAAGGGCAACCCAACGTCTACTTTTCTAATCACGAGCTTCGCTGATCTTCTTTTCTTTTTATTATTATTTCCCTCTTACTCTTTCTTAACTCTCAAAAGAGAGGAGAGGAGAGGAGAGGAGATCCAGAGAGCCACCGAAAGAGAGCGTCAATCTCGAGAGGGTAAATCCTGCGGGATATGAACGCTTCTGCTAACCGCCGCTCCTTCAGAACACGTCTCGTGTTTCAAACTTTTTTCCCCTTCTCGACATTCTCGATGCCGATCTCCTCTTCTTCTCTAATGTAAAATCTGACGATGAAGACCAACGTAGAGAGAGAGAGAGAGAGAGGACGACGACCACGATGATGACGTTTCGATCGAGCATCGTCATCTTCATCGTCACCCCCACCACCATCTCGAAGAGAATCTCCAATTTTTCTTGTATCTTTTAAATCATTTACATTATATCCGATTTATATAAAAATACTTATTAAAATATTATTTTTTATCATGACAGAACAATATTTAAATTTATTAAATAAATATT
Source organism: Polistes dominula (assembly GCF_001465965.1). The sequence goes on from NW_015148985.1 coordinate 997,554, forward strand.
CGATCAACTTCAAAATAATTTTAATATAAACAACAAATTATTCAAAGTTAAATCATTGATGTTATTAATTAAACATCGAAGTGAGACACTCGTAATTTATTACACAAAAAAAATTTTTGTTCCTCGCGTATTATTTTTCTAAATAATTATTTAAATATAGATTGGGATACATAGTATAGAATTTGGACTTAACAGTAAAATTATTTAAAGGGATTAATCATTAATATGAAAAATACTCTACTTTTCTACTCGTAATATTTTATAACGATATGCAAATTTGTATGAAACAATTTTTTTCGCGGGTTACACCGTTAAAGTTAGTTACTGAAACGTGCTAGGGTCAGTCGACACATATATTATTTTGCACGTGCGTTATCGGACCGGCTTGATAACACCAATGGCAGTTATGCGTAGCCCTGATAAAGATACCGCTTGACCTTACGACCCCACAGCGATTCTCCGAACGTAAAGTAAAAGACTTTAAAAGAAGAAGATGAAGAAGAAGAAAAAGAAGAAAAAGATGACGATGAAGAAGAAGAAGAAAAAGATGACGATGAAAAAGAGTTGCTTCGGTCTTCCTTTAAAGAATGATTAAAACCTCGATGTAAATGACGAAGAATATTTTTTTTTGTTTTTTTTTTTTTTTTCGATTAAATTAAATGACATTAATCGAATCGAGTCCTACGGAAATAGAATTGAATAAAACTTGAACGATGTTCACTGTGTTTTATCCTGCATCAAAATGATGTCGAAAGATTTATTACGAGCAAATGCATCAACGAGAGATATCTCATATCGAATCCTTCCAAGAACTGAACCATCCCTTTTCCCCTCAACACTTTTCTTTTATCTAATTAATGCCGGCAAATCGATGAGATTTTAAACTTTACTCAAAAGATCGTAAATGTTAATCGATATTGAATCATGAGACTAACGTTTGAAATAGTATTTATCTTATTAAAGGAAATGCTAATGCTTCTGACGTATGCATTCTACATTAATTAACTGATAAATGTAATTTATACGAAGAGTTATTTTTCAAATATGTTAAATTATTTTTACGATTCCTACTTTATCGACAACTTCGTTGGTAATTTACCGACCGAATCTTATATATGATTTTTTTACTGACAGTCGCCTACTATTTTCTACAATCGATACAGAAGTTAACTGCGTTACCAAGAACGATAAAACAGTTTTCTTTTTTATCCACATCGGTCGGTAAATTTATTTGACTGAAGAATAAATTGTTTCACAACAGTTTCCTGCCTCCTAGGATGAAAACAGAAAAACAAAGTATTAAGGAGGTGTTACGTAAAACTTCGTCAAGTTTATTGAACAAACACGTTTTCATTCTACGAGTCATAAAATTGCATCGGAGAAAAAAAATGATAGTATAATAGAAATAATAAAATTGAAATGAATTGAAGAATGATGAGATTTCAATGAAAAAAAGCTCCTAAATTTTGTTCTTTTTTTTTATAATAAAATATCCTAAGTTTTTATAAAATCAATAGAAAAAATATTAGATTTTTAATCTTTTTTTTTTTTTTTTTGCAAAAGAAATGTGTACGGTAAAGGAAGATTAGTAAAGGTGTAACGGTGACGATCTTTTACAACAGGATGTAGTTAGTAGGAGGATACGAAGAAGAAGAAGAAGAAGGAGGAGGCGTAAAAGTAAGAAGAAAATTACAAAGTAAAAAAAAAAAATGAATAAGAAAAGGAACACCAGCGAAGCAGCCATTGATAGAAGCGACGAAGCGAGGTCAGCTATTTGTACGCGTGACAGACCCCTCCGGAGAATCTCGTGCGTGAACGGTCTTTACATGTACCGTATATTATATATGTACACACATGTGTATAAATGCGTAAATCGAAGGGGCACACTTACTCGAACAAATTTCCTCTACTGATATCTATGCTATGATCTTGTTGTATGAGTTAATACGTGTGACCGCACGAACATTCCATCATCTTTCTTCTCCCATACCTTTTCATCTTACTCCTCCTCCTCCTCCTTCTTCTTCTTCTTCTTTTACAACTATAATATCGTTGTGAAAGAATAAAAAAAGAAGGAACCAAAATTTCTATAGAAAAAAAAAAGTTTGAAAATGAAAGTATCCCAAAGATTATCTTTCCGACTAGTTCAGACCTGATTTCTTTTACTTTGTGATTTATGGTGAAATTCTTTTACCATAAACACACACACACACATACTTTTACAACATATGAGATATTAATTCGGAAAATTCTGAAGTTCGAGTGGAGAAAAAAAATTAATAGTATATCACATAATATGAATATTAATTGAATGTTTCTTAATTGGAAAAGAATAGAATTTGAGAATATAAATCGATAGAATGGTGTTAAGTATAAGGGTTGAAAGTATATGTGTGTTGTAAGTATGTTAGTATGTGAGAATGAGAAAAAGGGTGGTAGGTATTGGTAAAAGATAAGTGAGAAGGTAGGACAAGTAAGACAGGAAAACCGTACGTCTTAGTATAGGAACTAATATACATCTCTAAGTGAAGGGTTAAATTTAGAGCGACCTATTCTATGCATAGGTGCCTATCCCTCTCTAGGATTTCCGTTTCCTTTCAACCCTGTCTTCTCAAGGATAAACGTATATTGCGTCTTATAAAACGAAACACGTCTAACTTGTTCCAATTTTTTTACTTTTTATTTTAATTTCAAATGAACCAACTGACATAATTTTGTCACGCGTAAGAACAATTTTCTCTATTTCGTTATACTTAAAAAAAAAAAAAAAATAATAATTTAAGCTAATCGTTATTTGTTTTTATTAAATTAATATTAAATTTTGGATTATATTTAAATATTAATTTAAATTTATCATTATTCGAACGAATGTTAAGAATATTATTTTAATATGTTAATCATATTTATATCAAGATTATAATAATTTGAAATTATACTAGGGGTTGAATAATAATTTCTAGCTTAACATAAGGACAATCTTTTATGTAGGTCAAACTGTATTATTATATGCAAATAATTTGGAATTATTTGTTATAATTATTAATTTTTGATTGAAATAATATTTATTAAATTTACGTTTATTACGTTATTAATAATAATAATAATATTATTATTATTATTATTATATATTAATATAATATATAATAATATTATAATAATATAATATTTTTATATTTTATTTAATATTTTAAATATTTATTTTATATTATTTATTTTATATTTTATTTAATAATATTTTTATTTTTATTATTATTATTATTATTAAAATAAAATATATGATTTTAAACTTATTTTCAAATACTTATATTGGATAAATAATTTGTTTGGTTTGGTATAATTTGAAAAAAAAAAGAAAAAAAAAAATAGAAAAAGAATTTCTTAAAATTTCCCTTATAAATTTCGATCTAATAATCCAACACGATCTCTCTTACATGGCGTGTATCATTTTAAACATTTGTCGTCTCGCGTCATCTCTCTATTCTCGGAGGGATTAATTGTTCTAATTAAGAAGATCGTAGCTCCGGAATAACTCGTCGAGTTTATATTCGTCCACGGGATGCTGATGATACACGTTTCTCGTCTTTTTCTTCCATCTTCTTTTACTTTTTTTTTTCTTTTTATCATTTCATTCTTTTTATATTTATTCTTATTCTTCTTGTTGTTTATTTCTTTTTTCTCTGTCTCTTACTGTGTCTTTGTGTGTTGTGTCTGTGGGTCTCTCTCTCTCTCTCTCTTTCTCTTTCTCTTTCATTCTCTCATTTTCTACCCTCGTTTGAACACAGCTCTCTATTTTTACATTATTTGCTGTTGTGTCTCGACTGGCAGCAATGATCACGAGAATCCGACGTTAACATATTTGTAGCTTGAGTCATGATGATTATGACGATATGAGAGAGAACCAGGAAAAAAAAAGGAACAGGAAGGACGAACGGAAAGATGAATGGAAAATGTTTTTTTTTCTTCTTTTTTTTTTATACGATTTATGAATCTAAGTTTTTATAATGTAATTTTTATCTAATGAATACTTTTAGAAATTTTTGATGAAAATTCCTGACAAATACAGAAGAAGAAGAAAAAGAAGAAGAAGTTGAAGTTAAAGAGTTGAAAGTGAAAGCAGGGTGACGATGAAAATGAAAAAAAAAACGGATGAAGATAAAGATGAAGTTGGAAAGGAGGAAGAAGAAGAAAAAGAAGTTGAAGTGGTGAAGATGAAAGCAAGGTGTAGATGAAAATGAAAAAAATGAAGATGTAGATGCAGATGGAGATGCAGTAGAAGAAGTTGAAGTTGAAAGTGTTGAAGATGAAAGCAGGGTGAAAACGAAAATGAAAAAGAGGATGAGGATGAAGATGAAGATAAAGATGCAGANNNNGAAGTTGAAAGTGTTGAAGATGAAAGCAGGGTGAAAACGAAAATGAAAAAGAGGATGAGGATGAAGATGAAGATAAAGATGCAGATGAAGAGGCAAAAGAAGAAGTTGAAGTTGAAGTGTTAAAGATGAAAGCAGGGTGAAGACGAAAATGAAAAAAAGGATGAGGATGAAGATAAAGATGAAGATGAAGATGAAGAGAAAGAAGAAGAAGAAGAAGAAGAAGAAGAAGAAGAAGAAGACGAAGAAGAAAAGAGTGGAAAGTAAACACACGTAGTATTGTATCTCTTTCTATCTATTTTGCATGAGGATGCATCTTAATCGAGAACACGCGGCGTTTCTTCTTCATCATCATCTTCCTCTTTTCATCCATCCTCCTCCCTTTTTATTCCTGAGAAAAATACTCACGATAAATACCCGTCTTGAAAGAAGAGAACAAGCACCCAGTTAAAAATGAAAAAACGAATAAGCGCGTTCATAATTAAAGAGCGCACTTTTGATTATCATGATTGAGATTATCTATCGAACGAATATATTTTCTTTTTATTTCTATTTTTAATTTGTATTTTTAATGATTGCTAAATGAAAGATAAAATCAATTAAGATCTATTAATCTAATTATAACAAAGATATAAATAAATAATTGTTTTTATAATATAAAAAAAAGTATTTTTTCATTTCTAAAATTATTTTCTATTATGAAATTTTCAAAATAAGCTATCATACAATTAAAAAGAAATAAGAAAAATATAAAAAATAAAATCAATTTACAAAATAAAAAAAAAAAAAGAAGTAAAAACTTGCCCTCTTTCTTTTTACAGTAAAGTTCATAAAGAAAAATGAAACTTTTTGTTTATTAATCTGACAGAGAAAAAAAATAAAAAATGAAAAGAAAAAAACAGAAATCCTGCCCTTGACCCTTGTGGATCCAGATTCTCGGACAACTTAGACCACATTCTGGGTCGTCTTCTTTGCGTTCCCAAATCCGATCCGGTTTGGATGCCGCAGGATAAGAAAAAAGATAAAAGAAAAAGGTAGAGAAAAAGAGAGAGAGAGAGAGAGAAAGAGAGAGAGAAAGAAAAGAAAATTGAAAAAAAAAAAAACAACAAAGAAAAAGTAGAAAGAAGATGACCAAAAAAACGAATAGTAGTAGTAGTTGTGATGGTTGTGACGTTGACGATAAAAATGTGATGACGATGAAAATGTGGTGACGATGAAAAAGAAAGAAAAATTTGGGACAGAGTGAACGAGAAGAATGGGGACGAGGAATCGTGAGGAAAGGGGGAGAGGGGAGAGGGGGGAGAGAGGGGAGTGAAGAAGGGAAGAAAGGAACGAAGTTTCCAGTAGGGGGAAGTCAAATGTACGCGACGTGCTTCTTAAACTGCGAATACCATGAAACACGCGAAACTCGTTTCGTCGTGTCTCTCCAAACGAGCAGGAATCTATGATTATGTTTCTTTTCTCTCTCTCTCTCTCTCTCTCTCTCTCTCTCTCACTCTCTCTCACTCTCTCTCTCTCTCCCTTCCTCTTTCTCTCTATCTTTCTCTGTGTAACCAACTCCCTTCTGTCTTTTTCTTCTGCTTCTTCTCTTCGTACCATTACAACCATCACCACCACCATAATTTTTCTCTTTTTTTTACTTCCCTTTTTTCCCTTTTAACTCTCCCGTGAACAACCTACGATGAAATTTTATTCCCTCGATAATTTCATTTGGTCAGATAAGAAATATAAAGAAAAAAAAAAAAAAAGAAAAAAGAGGAAAATTAAATAAAATCAATGAAAGATTTTTAAAGGGAGGGGGATGATAGGTGGAGAAGAATAAGATAGGGCGGTTAGTTAGGGGGGAGAGAAGATTCTCGTTTATGGATATTTTATGGTGAATTTTAGCGATTAAGTATTAGTACAGGTTATAGGAATGTTTGAAAGAGAAGATAGGAATGTGGTGAAAGGTAGAAGGGATGGGAGGACTTTCTCGAGTAAAGTTTACTTCGTAAACTTGAGAAACATTCCAAATAGTATCTCGAATAGTCCATACAATGAAAATACATGTTAACTGTTAGCTAAAGGAAGAAATAGAAATAGTAATAGTAAAAGAAAAAAAGATAGAAGTATATCAAATCAATATTTCATAAAATTCACATAAATTATTGGGTAATAATTTATGACAGATCGAAGATTTAAGAAGTTGAATGTATACATTGACTAACAATAACTATAATAATTCGAAATAGATATCAAAAAATGTTTTTTTCAGGTATACGAAACCGAATACCCCTATTATTTCATAGAACATTCACATAAATCACTTTTCGGAAGATCGATAAATTCAAGAAGTAGTGAATATATCCTGGATTACAAATCGGGTTTGGTGAACCCGAACTCGGTAGGAAGTGAAAGGATAAAGGGTGAAATAAACGGGGTTACGGGTGGTGGTAGAGGAGGAGGAGGAGAAGAAGGAGGGAGGCTGGGTGGGTGGTTAGTTGCTGGATCGACCTAAAGGATGAAGTGAACGACGAGACCGAGAGTATCGGTGGGTGGGAGTGAAGAGAAGAGGGGGGGGGAGTTGGTAGACAAAGGAAAAAAGCAAAGAAAAGAAAAAAAAATAAAATAAGGAATGAGAAAGAGGAAAATCAAGAATGAAGGTGAACAACGGAAAATGAAAGGTGAAAAGTGGGAAAAGGGCATTTGAGAAAAGGAAAATTTCGTGTGATCGTTGAAGTACGAGGATAAAGAAAAAAAGGAAGTTAAAGGATGAAAATAAGAAGAAGGAAAAGAAGAAGAAGAAGAAAAAGAAGAAGAAGAAAAAGGATAAGGATGAGGATGAGGATGAAGGGGAGGGGGAGAGGTACCTATAGAAGGACCTGCACGGCCAGTGGGAATGGAATGCAGGTACAAGTCCAGTCTCCGGGTTTGCTCTTGCCTCCTCACCTCCTGACCAACCTCTTACCCCCCCCCTCCCCCTTTACCACCCCTTCCTTTCCCTCCTCATCATCCTCATCCTTCTCTTGACTCTTTTCTTTTACTTCTTCCTCGTCACTTCCTTCACCGCTCCTCACTACTACTACTACTACTACTACTACTCTTCTTCTACTACTACTTCTACTTCTTCTACTTCTTAGTCTTCTTTTCCTTCTACTTCAACCTTCTTCGATGCCGATCCTCCACTACATTTCTTTTTTTTTTCTTTTCTTATCTCTCTTTCCTTCTCCCTCACTCTTCTCATTTGTTCTTTTTATTTTATTTTTAACTTATTTTTTTTAACATGCTGGTACTGTTAACTGTTACCAACGACACGGTGGGACAGAATCAAGCAACATGTTCGATTCGACAAGCTGCTTGCTAGCTACTAACATACACCACCTACTATTAAAAACATTTATCTATCCCTTTTACTTTACCTTCTATCCCCCAAACCTAACTCACCCCTATTTTTCCTTCTGTTTTGATACTTTTACTGTTACGCATTACAACCCCTATTACTAAATTCATTACCTCTGTTGTTATCGTAGCCCGCACGCGTAGATTATTCCACTCTAACGTATGTTGTTTCTTCCTTCATTTAATCGAACACACATAAGAGACACTTACAACGTCCATAACTTCCTTCCCTCTTTCATACTCACTTTATTTATCCTCCATGGGTTTTTTTTTCTCTTCGCAGGAATGTGCGTACGTGTCTTATTGATTATAGACGATAAATCTTATTTCTTCCTCTATCTCTTCCTGAACCGATAGGTTTAGTTTCTGTAAAAATAAACAAAAACAAATGATTTATTAATATGGTAAAAATAATTAATTCTTCTAATAAATATAATTATTAATAATGAATAATAAGTTCGTGGGTTTATTGTGTTGAGAAACAATTTTTGAACGCTGTACACTACAAAATACAAAACTGTACAATTTTTGTAAAATTTACTTTAAAAATATTAATTTAAAAATACACGAAAACATTTGATTCAACCTATTATTATTATATTATCAATATAGTGATAAAGAAAGTGAAAGTTTTAAAAAAAAAAAAAAAATTGACAAAGTTAACAAAATTGCAAAAGGTTAGAAAGAAAGATAAAGAAAGATAGAAGAAGGTATGAAGTTGAAAAGAAGGGTAGAGGGGAGAGTAAAAGTAGCAGGTCGAGGTTCGATCACCCGGAGGTGGGACCCAGTGGAAAGGGCCTGCGAGTGGAATGCGGCCTACGTGCGGCCCTGCCGTGGGAGACAGCCGAAGCGAAGCAACGAACGGCCTACTAGCATCAACGGTGGTGGAGCCCTTGTGTTGCGAGTACCTTGGGAGAGCAGCACCCAGCCACCGGCTCGTTAGTTTATTCTCTTTCTCTTTCTTTCTCTCTCTCTCTCTATATATATATACAATACTTGTCTACACTGTACACACGAAGGAAGGAAGAAACGAACGAATGCAGTCACGGCCGACTCGAATCGAACTCTGATAACGAGCCTCTTTTTTTCCTTCCGTACGGTAGAACATTTAAATGCACTGAATCGGTATTGGGATACTTTAATAAGATACATGCGAGTTGTTATTATGTTGGTACCGAGTATCAAATATTTTGTATTTTTTTTTTTTATGAATTTTTTTTTTGGAAACGTCTACAATTTGAATTTGTAACCGTGGAATATTCAAATAGATTATATATGTTTGTATACTTTAATAAGATTCACGTGAGTTGTTATTAGGTTGGTACCGAGTATCAAATATTTTTTTTTTTGTATTTTTATTTTTTTTTTTTGTTGAAACGTCTACGATTGGAATTTGGAACGATGGAATATTTAAATGCACTGCATGCGCCGTCTGAATGACTTTAATAAGATTCACGCGAATTGTTATCATGTTGGTGAGAGTATACAATATTTTGTATTTTTTTATTTATTGATAAGATTATTTTGTAATATTTTTTTTGCTTCAGATTGTTTATCATTCTATAGAAAAAATTATTTAAAATATCTATAATAAAATTTCGAATAGTCAAAACATTAAATCCACTTCTTCATTTGTATACTTAATCATACATGTATAATAAATAAGTATGAAATAATTATAATAAATTAAATTAAACTTATTATTTATCAATAAAAAATTCTTCAAATCAATCGTAATGTGATATTCATAAACAATTTGAACTCTATCTAGATTGATTTATTTACATCACTCATCTTTGTACAAAAAAAGAAACAAGAAATAAAAAGAATCAAAAATAAAAAAAAATGTTCGATTCTTTCACGCGTTATTCGATCGTATTTCAAGGCTGAATATCATCTGGTATGGCGTCATTAAAATATGATAATTCATTGATAATTCGTATAAATAATATAACATATATTCTGTTCGGTTACGCGCGCTATGTCAATGTCAATTCTTCTTTTCGAATTCACGTCAAACAACGCAAACTGCTTCATAATCGATCAGGATGATTTTATACTTGTGTGCATGTGTGTTTCCATCGATTTTATTTTTATTTTTTCTACCATTTTTTCTTACTCTTCTCTTTTTCCTTTCTTTTTATTCGAACAGTCTTATCAAATCGTCACGATTTTACACTGTGCATTCGAAGGACACCAGACTAGCATAACTGTTTCGTGTTATCTCATTTGACGATCGTTTCAATAATAAAAACTCAACGAAAAAGACAAATAAAAAATATTACAATAAATTACAATATTTTTTCTGATTTTTTTTTATCTTCCTCCTACCCCTCATACATTTGTTTTCAACTAATAAATAAAATTTGTATAAAACAAAATAAAAATCAATAAATCGTAATTCTAATTAAATGAAAATAATCCTAGTAAATCATAGTATAATCTATTATTCACTATAACATGATCTTGATGAACGATGATCAACCGGATATGATCTTCTAAAATTACTCATATAACATCTCGGATACCTGGTGTCCGTATCTAATCCTTTAAAAAGGTTTCTAACATTCTAACGGATATGAACATATATAAAATATATAAAATATATATATATATAAATATATGCACGTGACATGATTATAATAAACTTGGATAGAAGAGAACAGCTGCTAAGATATGCTTTGATCTATACATACAAACAAACCAGGTTGAACTATCATATATTAAATCTCTTACACATACCTACAAACAAACCAGGTTGAAATATCATGTGTTAAGTCTCTTATACTTACATACGAACATTGTACACATATATGTATGTAACATCAGGGCTAGATAAAATATAATATCTTTCGTATTTGAATATAAAAATAAAATATAATTTATCATCTTCATATTTATCTAATTTTATCCAAATAATTTCAAATTGTTTCGTGTTTTAATTTTTAATTATTTTTTATTTCTAATTAAGACAGAAACCATGACACAAATCTGACCAGTGATATGTGTGATTACTAATATAAATTTATATATATCTTGAAAGATTAAAATTAGGGAATGTCAAGATTCATATGGTATGTCAAGAAATATTAATGTACAAAAATATACCTAAAATATTAGGGTTTCATCAAGGTATTTAAATATGAGTTGACATTCATCATGTGAATCTTGACATTCTTCAATTTCGATCTTTCTCAGTAACATATATATATATAACATAATATATAAATATAATATGTAACACATTATATAATATATATATATATATATATATATATATATATATGTGTGTGTGTGTGTGTGTATGTATAGGAAGATAGGAGCCGGTAAAGCGTAACACGTTCACGTATGTGTATGAACGAGCTGCGTCGTCCATAGTTTCTCAGCGTGGGACCAAAGCGACTCAAAAAGTCGCACGACTCGCGTTCAGCGACTCTCAGATGGTATATTCTATACATCGTCTATGTAATACTTGAAGAAACGAGAGAGAAAGAGATAGAAAAATTTAGAAGAATCCGAAAAAAAAGGAAGATATCAATCAAATTATTAAGATAATTAATAAAATAATAAAAACTTATTGAGATAATTGTCTGTTAATTGGATTTACCAATAATTTTCTATATGATATGATCTGAAATAATTCGTAGAGAGAAAAGAAAATAATATAAATAATCAAATTATAATTTTAATATAATAATAAAGATAAAATAAAAATACAAATCAAAAAAAAAATAAGAACATCCCTTTCCCTTCCAAAAAAAAAAAAAAAAAAAAAAAACAGAATTAAATATTACCTATACCCAAATTCGGAAGACTCGAAAAACCACCACCACCACCACTGCCACCACTGCACTGGTTGTGGACCAATTAGAGAAGTTCATGGTACAGTCACAGAAAAGAGAAGAAGTTAAGGTAAAAAAAAGTAAGGAAGATGAAAAAGAAGAGAAAAAGAAACTGAAAGGAGAGGAGAGGAGGGAAGAGAAGAGAAGAGAAGAAAAGAGGTCCTGCTGCCTTCGAGGAATCCGTTTCTCGGCAAGAGACGTTCCCTTTCTCGGCCCTTTGTCGTTTCGATATCGAAAGGGTCGGCGCGATTCAAGGACAAAGGGCGAAGCTTGCACCGGTCGCGATTCACGAGGCAAAAACGGCAGCTGCTGTACTTCGTTTCCCTCTACCGGTACCCTCCCACCCTCCTCCTCCTCCTCCTCCTCTTCTTAACTTTCCCCTCTCTCTTTTTACCTTCTCGTTGGAAAAGAAGAAAGAAGTAGAAGCAAAAAAAAAAGTAAGATGGAGGAAGGAAGTAGTACTACTACTACTACGCAGGATAAGAACGGATATTCTTCTTCGAAGTTTACCTCCTCCCTTCCCCATTCCCTTTCCCTCCACCCCACTTACTTCCCCTTATCCCTCTCTCTTTCTCTCTCTCTCTCTCTTTTCCTCTATCAAGTTCTTACCAAAAGTTCCCTCTTTTTTATTTTTCTTCATTGCAAGTACTTTCCATCCCTTTTCTCTATGCAACCAGCACCCGTCGATCTTGTATTTGAAAGAAGAACACGAGTCTCGAAAAAAAAGAAATCGAAAAAGAGAGGACAGATGATCAAAAAAGGGGGGGATAAGAAGGGAGAAAGATGAACGGTGAGAAGGAAGAAGAGAGGTAAAAGGTGGGGGGGGAAAGGGGAATTGGCCCTTGAAGACGGGCACGTGTCTTACTCGAGACATCTGCCACTGAAAAGGACCCGCTGTGTTGTTATATCGTTCCACCGTTATATCGTTTACCTTACCACCGAACCGTGTCCGTTTCTTTCTTTCTTACCTCCCCTTTATTCTTTTCTTCTTCTTCTTCTTCTTCTTCTTCTTCTTCTTATTTTGTCTTTTTTATTTTTTTCGTTTATTCTTCATTTTTTGGGGGGGATATTTTATTCTTATCACTAATTTGTATTTTCTTCATATTTTTGCTTCCTCCTTTCTTCTTCTTCTTCTTCTTCTTCTTCTTTTTTCAATGTGTACACATTTCTTCTTTTCACAAATTTAAATATTCCTCTCACGTGTCCTTTTTATTTTGCTTCCTTATTTGTGTACTTTTTTAAAAAGTACGAATTTTCATTGTTTTTTTTTTCACACCGTCATTTTTCTCACATTTTTTTCCTTTTTTCTTTCTATTATTTATTCATGTAACTTTTCTTACCATGTACACTTGGATATACAATCTTTTTGCTACGAATAAATCATTTACATCGCACGTTTTTCTTTTTTTTTTCATTTCTTCTTCTTCTTCTTCTTCTTCTTCTTCTTCTTCTTCTTCTTTCTATGAACTTAAATTTTCTTTGCATTTCTTTCACTCCATTTCTTTTCTATTTCTATTTCTATTTCTATTTCTATTTCTATCTCTATCCATCATGCAATTCTTTCCTTTCTTTATGAATTTAGATTGATATTCTACTACTTCTACTTCTACTTCGTCTTTTTTCCACGAGTTAAGGTTTCCTTACACACCTTTTTTCAACAAACCTTCTTTTTCACCTTCCCATAAGACGAAATAACAGCGGCAGCTGCCCTTTTTAACATCTCTCATTTTATCTAACCGAAAATAAGTACATGCACCTGCCTGCCCTTTCCTTAAGGGCTGGGAAAGAGAAGAAACAGAAGAAGAAGAAGAAGAAAAAGAAGGTGGGGCTGACGAGGGGTGAGTTAAAAGAAGGAGGGACAACTGTTAAAACTCGAATTTCGAGAATGAGGGGCATCGTCATCACATATAACACAGCAATAAAATATTTTCTAGACAATTCACACAACCAAAGAAGAAAAAGAACAAGAAAACTTTCAACAACTCAAACTAGTTTTTCTTCTTTTCTCTTGATTTTTTCTTTCATTCTTATTATTATTGTCCCTTTTTTTTTCTAACGTACGATACAAGTATTAAATTCACGTTCGATATAAAACACGTTTAGAAAAGAAAATATATTATTATTTTTTTTTTTTTTTTGAATACTCAAACTCACCGTTTAAAAAGATTAGAAAAGAAAAAAGAAATATGGCGTCCGTTCGCCATGTTTGACTCGCACGAAGAAACATACAATTAGAATTTGTACCTTACCGCTGAAAGATTTCTTTTTTCGCGTTTTAACTTCCGTTTAACGTTTGTTTTTAATTTTTTATTTTCCACTTTCTTTTTTTTTTCATTTTCTTTCATTTTTCTTTTTCCAATTTATTACTCGTTACTTACGTGAATTAGAGATTGCACGAGTCTTCTATGTAAAACAGACCAACCAACTAGCTTCCGTTGACTTATGCAATACGAACGTTTTATTACATCACACGTTACATTTTATTGCCACTTACACGACCACGTTTTTTCTCTCTCTCTCTCTCTCTCTCTCTCTCTCTCTCTCTCTTTCTCTCTTGGTAATACTCTTATTATTTATTTTTTTTTTCATTTTATTTTTCTATTTTATTTTTTTTTCCTCTTACATAAATATTCATACGATAAACCGTGAGAAATCAACGGATAGTGTGTTGTATACGCGAACGGATTTTCTATACCTCGTTTACATATTTCTTTTTCTCGATGTATCGATTTATTATACTTTATCGAAGTATGACTTATACGTGAACGGAGATAATGTGCGGACAAATCGACAGATAAATCTGACTACTCTCTAAGCGAATATCCGTTCTTACTATCTGTGTTGAAATTTATGATAATGAGAAGTTGATTGAATTGATTCTATGAATGAATAAATGAATGAATGAACGAATAAATGAATGAATGAATGAATAAATTAATTAGAACATTCATAAAATTATGTTATATTTTTTTTTCTTAATTTTTATACTCAATTATTTCATTTTAAATACAAATATTTATTAATTATTAATAAAATATATATATATATATATATATAATATTTTACATATAATAAAAAAATATTAATTTAATTATTAATAAATATTTGTATTTAATATTTAATATATAATATATATATTAATTTGAATAAATTATTAATTAAATTTGTAATTATTCTATTAATAATTGTATATGTCATCTAAATTATGAAAAAACATGTATGATATAATAATATTATTATATATAATTTGTATATAATAATAATATAATATAATATAGTAATAATATAATATATATAGTATAATATAGTATAATAATATATATAATTTGATATATAAAATAAATTAATATAATATTAATAGTTGCATCAAAATGAACTTTCGAGTTCCTAATGCTAATTAATAATAATAATTATTAATAGATTATTAATAAATAAAAAAATAATTTGAATGTGACACGAATATACGGTAAAAAAAATATTCTAAAAAAAAAATTGTTCGATCATGTATAAAATATCGAGATGACGTGGTGTACACGAAAGAGAAAGATAACTATAGTTATAATGATTTGGGGTAGTGTTCAAGGAAGAAGTTAGTGTTGCGATCGTAGGTGACAGAAGGTTGTGCCATTTCTATTCCAGTCGCGGACGACGACCCGCAGACGGCTCCCAGACTACGTGTTAATAACTCGAGAAAAGATTTCACATCAGAGAAGAAGAGAGGAAGAGGAAGTAGAAGAAGCAACGAGGAGGAGAGGATTGTGCGTTCGAGAACACGTGTCCAAATCGTTTCGCACGCAGAAACGTAAGAAGTAGGTCAACCAAGTCCAACCCCTCTTCATACTTCTAACCCCTTCCCATTCCTACTTATACTAATACACTATTTTACCAATGAAACCATGTCTGTGTGTACTATTTGGCATGTCGATCAAATCCCAATTTTATCGTTTGCGAGATCTTATGAATTGTAAAATTCAAATTAATCTTTTATATATAAATTATGAAATCCTTTTTTTTTTTTTTATCTAACAAAATTATTTTTTATACTTAATAAACATAATTGGTAAATATATAATTGATATACAGAATGTAAAATAAATAACACCAAAAATACAAAATACTTGTAATATAAAATATATAATATTTATATCATATAATAATTATTATATCGTATCAAATATAATTAATTATATTAATTCTTATCACAAATATACTAATATAGGGGTTGATAAAATTTACAGTTTAAACTACTAAAAAAAAACGCTAAATTTCGTTTTTAAATCTTACTGAATGTGAACGAAAACGAACCAAAAAAAAAAAATATTTTAAAAGAAAAATCATCAAAATTAAAACTCACCCATAATAACTTCACAAAGTCATCTTACTCTCCTCCCCAATGGATTAATGAACAAACTCCGTCAAACCATACGATTGTACTCCTTTCAATATTCTGTAAATACACAAGAAAAAAAATTACGATAAATAATAAATCAAATAATTAATAATAAAAAGACATTATATGATAAAACAAAGCAAAGCAAAAGAACAATCAAAAGTCGAGAATAAAAAAAAAGGAAATTTGACGAATGTAACAGAGTGGAAGAAGAACACAGAGTTCCGAGTAGTTTGGTGATGTCTGAATAGTTGATAAAACAGAAAGAGAATCCGAATAGAAGTAGAAGTAGAAGTAGAAGTAGAAGTAGGAGACCGAAAGGAGGATGAAGTGATGAAGGTGGAGGTGGTGAAAGAGGAGGATTGGGAAGGGAAAGGGGGAGGGGAAAGTCGGTTAGAGGAAAGGGAGAGATTTAAAGAGGGCTGCTGTCGTCATTGGGATTCTAACCGAGCTCGTCCGCTTTTAAATGGACGACCCCTCGTCGTTTCGTCGGCAACGAAACGGCTTTAACACTATGCGCTTCGTCGCCTACATTTACGCGCTTCTCTTTCTCTCTCTAACACATATATGCACATACATACATATATATATATTTATAGTTGGTGTGCAACACGAAGTTGAATCGCAGGACGGACGTGTGGACGGGGCTCAATACCTTTTAGGTACGAAAGGAAGCGAACTTCCTTCCTACCTCCGATGTCACGCGCGGAACACGAGTCATTCTATGTATGTGTGACAGAAAAAGAGAGAGAGAGAGAGATAGAAATAGATAGATGGATAGAAAGAAACTTAATGCGAGCGAGTGAGATAGAAACATATTCGCTACCGTTTATATAATCCATCCTGTGACGTCAAGTTGTTTAATCCATTCATTACCCTATCTCTTTCTTTCTCTTTCTCTCTCTCTTTCCATCTCTTTTTCTATATCTTTCTGTCTCTTTTTCTCTCGTGGTACCACTGTAACACAAAAATAGAACAATTAACGGATGCACCAGTAGCAACACTGACAACTGCACAAGTAATGCTTTTATACATTGTCTTCATTTTTTTTCATTTCTTTTCCTTAATTTTCGTCTTCTTTTATTATAATTGTGTTGTTGATTAATTATATATGTGGTTTGATAATGTATCTGTTAGTGATATTAATTTTACAATTTGATTATATATATATATTTTTTTTGAATAATTTTGTGTAGATTTTTTATTAATTTTATTTAATTTTATTTTAAATAGATGCTTCTTCTATTTGCAAAACATATTGTAATATTTCTGTATTATATTTTATCGACTAGAATTAATAGAATTGGAATCAAATTTATTACAATTATATTTAATCGATGAAATATGATTTCTTTTCGTAATGCCAATCAAATAGAAATATCGTTGGTGAATTTTTTGTTTTCTTTGCTTTTTTTTTAATTTCTTCCATTCGAAAAAATATTCTTATTAGAATGGTACCATCACTTTTTATCAAAAAAAATAAAAATAAGACAAAAACACGTAACGTACAGAACAATTACAAATGAAACGATATTGAAATATTAAAAATGTATTCTAAATTTTATTCATAAAAATCAATCGTTCGAAAAGGAAGAAAGTTAAAAAAGAAAAAAAAAAGAATGGAACAGAAAAAATGGTACAAATCAGACGTATTTTTTGGAAATCATACTTTTCCAATGCGGACAAGAAGAATTCGTGAAAAACCTACGAGACGTGATGGCATTTCTTTCTTTTCTTTTCTTTTTTTTCCCCTTTTCTTTTTTTTTGTCCTCCCTTCATTCGACTTTACTCAGAGCACAAGTTTTACGTGTATCAGAGGATCGAACTTCTCTAGATCTATGCGGATGTTCGTTCAACGACGACAACGACGACGACGACGACGACGAATACGACGACGTGTGCGGTATGGTGGTACGGAAGAGTGGGCGGACACATATCCACGAGGAAACGATTCACAGATATGTACGTCAGTGATCTTCATTCGGGATTTTTCACGTTTTATCAATGACTCTTCATGTTCCTCCCGTATATCTTATCACTTTTGAAAAAAAAAAAGAAATTAAACAAAATTTTCTAATAAAATAATCACTCGTATATATTTTAAACGGAAATAAGTATTCAAATTCCATTAATTAACCTCACAGAATGAATAATACGAATAAAAATAATAAATTATTTATATAAGAACTTTCCTCACATACTCTCATCGATCACTTTTTGTTAATTCTACTAACACAAATCACGATTATAATTTATAAATTACGAATTATACATTATTAAAAACATTTTTATTCTCATCATTTGTACACCACCTGTGTTTTGTTGTTTCACACAATAATTCACAATTTATATAATATTCTTCTTTTTTATCCAGTTAGAAAATAAAAAAATAAAAAAAGGAATCGATTGAGAAACACTGAACCATACGTGACGGTAAAACAATTGTCTAGTGATAACGTACTAAGAATATCTTGGACGAATGGTCAATACTTTTTCAAGCAGTCAAAGGCGGTATGACGTAAGGGCGAACACGACGGTCGATAAGAATTCCGACGCCTCCATTCAGTCGAGTACGAGAGAAAGAGGAAACCCGGACTCACCAGGGAAAGAGGGGAGTAAGAGGGGGTGGGGTAGAAGGGAGGAACATGGAGAGGTGGAGAGTCAGCGGGGAATCGGATACCGATACGAGAAGTCACGATTACGAAATCGTATTGCGAACGTAAGAGAACCATGGAATCTCATTCCAAAGAGAAAAAGGAAAAAAGACAAAGAGAAAAAGAGAGAAATAGAAGATTTGAGCGATATGAATCCTTTCTTTTTCGAGCAACCAAATTGAAATTTTTCTATGTGTTGGTTTTTTTCGATTTAGAAAAGAAAATCAAAGGCATTATTTTATCAACTTTTTCAAATTGATTTTGTTTAATAATTTTGTTAAGCATTCTACTAGTTTCATATATTTTTTTTAGATAGAGTTGTGATTGTATGAATTGTACAATGAGTAATAAAGTTTATTGTTTTATTTATAATATTATATAATTTATGTTCAAACTTACTTTTATTTAAAAAAAGAAAGAAAAAGTTTAAACACCAAATATTTTTAATCAAATTCTCGTAATATTATACACTACAAATAAATGATAAATAATAATAATGAAAATAATATAAAAAGAATAAAATAAAAATTCGAAATATATATATTACAATAATAATAAATTACAAATAATTATAATAAATATTTGATCGAACTCGACACAATATTCGCCTAACGACGAATGGGAGAGATCAAAGAGGATTTTTCCTCGAGGCTAGTAATTTGTATCGATTGATCGTTCTATTCAGTAAGATGATGATGATGATGATGTCATTGGTTTTGAACGTACGATTTACCGTTCGTTTCAAAACGTGAAAGAAAAAAGAAAGAAAGAAAGAAAGAAAATATCTATTGAGAGAAATAAAATCAAAAAAAAAAAAAAAATAAAAATAATTTAGGGGATCTATTGGAATAAATAAAATAAATCGATGATGATGAAGAAGAAGAAGAAGAAGAAAAAAAAAGAGAAATCATTTAAAATAGGTTTGCCTTTGAGTATCCTTAACAAGCTCACTTTCTATATCTTCTTCTTATCTTATTCGAAATATACACCATAATACAACACATATAACTTAGGTCGGATATTATTTTACCGATGATTTGTGACTTGATATGATAATAGAAGAGAAAGAGAGGGAGAGAGAGAAAGAGATAGAATATATCTACACGAACGTACAATTTACTTACACGTGTACACACGCTTGTTATCGCGAATATTTTACGCAACAAGTCGCTCATATGTACACGCATGGTCTCAGGTGGCGCCATGACGCAATTCCTTTATCGGTTATTCGGTTATGCTCGGTTCCACATGATAATCGCGACATAGATACAAAGATAAAGACAACGATGATGATTATATGCTTATATTAAAAATAATATACTTATGGTTTATCGATATCCTCTTTCTCTTCTTGGTTGATTGAATTTACTATTTTATTTTCGATTTAAAATGAACTCACATTATACAATGTTAACCATCATCGTGTCCATCATACGAATATGTGTGTTTGATGTTTTAATATAATTTCTTTTTTAAAATTAGTTTTCATTTATTAATTTATTAAAAAGAATATTTTGTAATAGAATTATTTTTATCTTCTTTTCTTATTTGAATGCTGAAATATTATATTTATATATAATATTATAAATATAATAAATATAAATATAATTAAATTATTATAATTTTATTTATATTACATAATATATAATTTATATAATAAATTATTATATTTATTATATTTATTTATTTATTTTTTTTTATTTAATTATATATTATATATTATATTTTATTTATTATATAATATATAATATTAAATAGTAAAAAATATTATATCTCACAATATTATGCTGAATAACAAAAATTAAATCTTTCCACGTAGACATTTTTATCTGTAAAAATAAAAAAATAAAAAAATATAAAAAAAACAAATAAGATTCAACTTGACAAGAAATTGTTTAATAATTAATTAAATCGTATTTCATCTATTTAAAAATATTCATTCGGTAAAATAACATTTATTATATAAATAAATAAATTACTAAAGTTTTAATAGTACAAATTTCACAGATTTTGATATTCTTCTTCTTTTTAATTTTACGGATAATTATAATAGATAAAAAAAAAAAATAGAAAAATATAATTTCGAAGATATCCACCTAGATGAGATTATTATTTGAGGGAAGATTAAAAGTGATTGAGAGAACGTAGAGAGAACTAATTCACGTTCGGGAGCTTGGAAGTGAGCCTTTAAAACCGTCTCGATCTCATCCGGCGGCCAACCCTCTCGGGTTCCTCGAACGTCTCTTGTCGAGAAAGAACCAGACAATACGAGTTGTGTGTGCACGTGCACAGCTGTCCTCTCTTACTACTGTATGTATTACCAGAGAATAAAAGAAGAGACAACTAAATTTAAAAGAACTTTTTTTTTTGACAGTATTTCCATCGTCTTGTGTAAATGAACAAATTCGCGATAATATAACAAAATCAAAATGTATTTTGGATCTTGTTTTATCTTTCCCATATTCGTTTGTAATCATTTGTATTAAATAAAATATTTCGTTTGCAATCATTTGTATTAAATACAATTCTTAAACAAATTGTAGTATCATTGTATTAAAAATTATGAAATTTTTTACAATGTCAAAACCAATTTTTATTTCAATCTATAAATGAAATCTTGCAAAAAATTATTTACAATTATTTAATAAATTAAAATCTCAATCTAGAAATATATTACGGTACTGTGTGTTTCTCCCTCTCTCTCTCTCTCTCTCTCTCTCTCTCTCTTTCTTTCTCTTTCTCTTTCTCTTTCTCATTTGAATGGTACTGGATAAGGGAAGTGACGTCACGACCACAGGAAACTGTCTACTCGCGTGTGCAAAGGCAAACGACTGACCCAGTTTACAATGCGGCCAAAAAAATGAGCTCGTACCGATCGTTCGGACAAAATTGGATCTTTCGTGTTTCAATGTGTTTCTACATTCCTAAATTCTTACATTTAATCTACGACTCTACATTCCTATGTTCATCAGTTCATTCATCCATTTCTACGATCATTTCTTTTTTTAATCTCACACTTACAAATGTGACTTTTTTAACAAAGGGTTCCGTTAACGAACGTTAACGGAAACGAAACTTTGGAAGAGATTAAAACAATTGGTTTTCAAAGTTTGTATTTTACTTATTATAAGGGTTTAAATATCTTATCAATTTGATGATTTTACAAATCAATTATTTTTATTTTATTATTAAATTTTTTTTGTATAGATTAATTTTTATCAAAATTGTAAAATTGCAAGCTTAACAAATTTTTTTACCTTACTACTGTTTTTAAATAAATTATATATATATAATAATATTATTATAATAATATTAATAATAATAATAATTATATATAATATTATTATAGATATTATATAATTATTATTATAATATAATATAATTATATATAAATATATTTAAATAATTTAATAAATTATTTTTAATTTAAGAATATTTTTCTCTATAAAAATATTGCAATTACGTTTCTATTTTTTCTATATTACATTTTTATAAAAAAAAAAAAATAATAAAATTAACAAAATAGAAAACCTGATAAGTGACGTAAATATTTCTCTCTCTCTCTCTCTCTCTCTCTCTCTCTCTCTCTCTCTCTCTTTCTCTTTCTTATACTGAATATAATTAAATTCATTTATTTATTTCTTTTTTTCCTATATCAAATTTACCGTAATTTCCGGGAGTGACTTCGAGGTTCGGTTATCTCATTAACTCTTGAATATATGTCTTTTATAGATGTTGCGACATCAAGAAGAGGAGGAAAGGGGGGGTGGGAGGGTTAGGGGAAGGAAGGGGGTAAAGGCTTAGTTCGTTGACCCAGGCAAAGATCTCGTAAGACTACTATAACGATAGAAAGATTAATTTTTGTCTTTATCTCTCTTTTTATTTTTTTATTTTTTTTTATCATTCTCTCTCTTTTGATATTTTTTATTTTTTTTTTATTTTTCTTTCATCAAAAAAGTCCGAATTTATCGTTCGAACGGTTAAAATTACTTAACCGGTCCTTTTTACGTTCGCGTTGTGTTGTTCGAACACGACGGTTCTTTCTATCATTCATTCTTTCTTTCTTTTTTTCTTTCTTTCTTTCTTTTTAAATGAATGAATAAGAATGAAAGATAAAAAGATAAAAAAAAGAAAGGAAAGAAACGGAAAAGGAAAAAAAAAAGAAAGAGATATTCCGCGTACGGTAACCATTGTGACGAAGATGGTGGAGAGGAGTTTGCGTGTGGGAAAAAAAGTATTTACTACGCCGTGAAATGGTAGAGAGAAGAAGGATTTTGCGTTTCTCATTCACTAAGAATTTCTCAATGGTGAAAGAATGATATGAAAGAGTTCTTCTTGTGCATATATCCTAAGGGACTCAGTTGCATTTTAAATATACAAGGGGAAAGGGAGAATTTTGCTAAAGTTTCCAAATTATTTTTATAATTAAATTATTCAATATATTCTTTTTCTTTTTACAAATACTATTTCAATGTTGAATTGTTTTGTATTTTTTTGTTTTTTTGTTTGTTTGTCTTTTAATCGTAAAACAACGGATTGTACAAAAACGTATTATACGTAGTGTTTTAATAATAATAATAATAATAATAATAATTAATTATTATATATAATATATTTTTATCTACATTATCATATACATTTGATTAGAAATCACTGATTTTGTTGATATTTAATAATAAATTATCATTATAATTCGAACATGGAGAAAAATAAAGGATAGCAATAATAAAAAAAAGAAAAAATGAAATAAAATAAAATAATATATATTTCCAGTAAAGAGTAAGAAAAAGATAGAGTCGAGAGAGTACTATATTTGGCGAGTTTTTTTTTGTCAAGTTTTACGAGCAGCTTAGCGTCGTCGGGCGTCGGCATAGCTTTTTATAGTCAGCAGCTCACTCGACAATGCGCCATCATCGTGGGCCTTTTTTACAGACACCGTTCTTTATCTTTAAGCAATGTGCCATCCCATCCTATCTGTGCGATACATTCTTTTAACCGTTCACGATATTTGTGTGGGTATTTTGCATATGGAGGATTATTTCATAATAACTACCAAAAGAAATTGATTTATATAACAATTTAAAATTCACCTAATACAAATCCGATTACTTTTTTTCTATACGTTTTTTGTTTCGCACAATTCATACCATATGTTAACTTTATTAATAATTTAAAAAAAAAAAATTGATTTGTTTTATTTTTTTGTTATTAAGATTGAACATTTTTCAAATTATACTCGAAAAAATATATACATATGAGCATGGAATAAAATTATTAAAATTCCTAAAATTAAAGTTTATGATTATAAAACAAAACAAAAAAAATAGAAAAATGATTGTGAGAACCACTGAATGGTCGAAGGAGTTCCCACGCTAACCCGCATCATGCTCGACTATATATCGCAGTTTAGATACCATGCTATATGGTTCTCTGTCTTGTCAATGTGAGCACCGTGCTAGTTACTTCGTCGAGTTTAGAGAAGCCTCCTAGCTAAGCTAAGCTAAGCTAGGCTAGCTAGCTAGCAAGCTAGCCTTTACTCGATTGGCCGATCGTATAACCAATTAAGAAAAGAGAGAGAGAGAGAGAGAATAAATATTCTAAGCTCGTTTTCTCGTGCCAAGCTGTCGTCTCTAACTCGACTAATACCATGTTATCCCAAATGGCGGATAATATATAAGGATAAACGATAACAAAACTAATAATATTTAAACATAAAAGAAAATACTAAAAGATGAATCTTTTATGACAACCACATTTGTTTTTTTTTTTAATCTTTAAACTGGGAATTGCTAAAAATGAGTCATAACATCGTATTTTAAATATTTGCATTTTATTACGTGGGAAATATTTGACAATTTTTTATTTCTCTTTTTAATATATTCTATTGGACATTTAAATAAAAAAAAAAAAAAAATACTTATATTTAATAAATAAAATGTCTCTCGACATAAGATCGAAACTTTTCAACCCACAATCGAAATTATGCTTATAATATAAATTTGCGTTTTGAAATAAAAGAAAAGAAAAGAAAAAGATAGATAGATAGATAGAAAGAGAGAGAAAAAGATAGTGAATGATCAATCGGAGGAGGAAAGAAATTAGGGAGGGGGAAGTCAAGTAATCGTAGTATACGTATGTACGTGTATAACATGCATGCATGTGAGACAACCAACCAAAGTTGAACGAACCCACGCGCGGACCAAAAGTTTGCTAATTTTTTTTAAGACCCACCACCTACGTACACAAATATACAATAACAAAAATTTAAAATTAAATATATAGATTTTACTATTACTAATTTAACTATTATTATTACCATTCATTTACCAATTATTATTACCATTAATTTAACTATTGTTATTACCATTAATTTACCTATTATTATTGTTACTATTATTATTGTTACTATTATTGCAATTAGTATAACCGTACTATGGCTGACGACAATGATTGGCTATTTGCTTTCGATATTTACGAAGATAAGTTAGCAGGTAGGTATTTATACGAAATTCGATTCGCGTATCAACAAAGTTAGGTGAATATGTTTGTGTATATGTGTGAGAAGAAGAAGAGGGAGGGAGAGGAGGGTATCTGTTAGTGTGTTTCATTCGAAAGGAAAGATATCGTGGAATGTTGCAGAGGAGAAACTCGATAGAATATTCTTACGAGTTCAACCTGTCTCTCTCTTTCACATGTTGGAAAACTATATGCATGATTCTCCTACGACGTGATCTTGATAACGCAAAAGAGAGTGAGTGAGTGAGTGAGATAGATAGATAGATAGATAGAGAGAGAGAGAGAGAGAGAGAGATAGAGATAGAGATAGATCGCGTAATCGTACAGTAATAAAATATTCGTTTGCGAGGCAATGACGAGCGTTTACATCTGATGAAATCTTCTGGAGTTCATCGTGTCAGTTGTTCTACATACTAGAGATAACAAAAAAGAAAAAAACGTAATAAAAAAAAAAAGAATATATAAATGGGCAAGAAAATAAAAGGAAAAACAAAACAAATAAGAAGTATATCTAACGTTATTTACTGTTGAATGTAACTGTAACGAGAATTGGATTTAGTATTAAACAGATGCTTGACTAGTTTACTGTTATGTGAAAAATAAATGTAAAGTAAATGCACACGTTTGTCGTTAAATTTGTATTTTTGTAAAAGATAACGCACACGTTAAGGTGAAAATTCATTGTAAAAAATGCTGCTCACTTGAGTTAATTTCTATATAAATAATTAATAATAATAAAGAAATAATAATAGAGAAAATGAATTGTTGATAAATAAAATAAAATTGAGATAAGTATCAACGTTATTTGTTAAAATGTAATATTACAACATTTAGCTCGGAGCTAGTATCGAATTAAATAAATAATTGCCTAGCTAAACTTCTATATAAAGAATAACGAGAAATAAGAAAAAAAAAATAAGGAGGTAAGAGTATCAACATTATTTGTTAAAATGTAACAGTTCGAGAGTTAGCTCGGAGCTAGCAACGAACTAGATTGTTAACTAACTAACAAGCTAGCTAGCTAGCTAGCTAGCTAGCTAAACTTGCTTGCTTGCTTGCTTGATAACTTAGGGCGTATCTCATGTGTGTACATATGCGTATATTAGAGTCATGCCTACGTAAAAAAAAAAAATAAAAAACACATAGCAAAGAGACCATGAAATTCCGACACGTGCAAAGTTTCAAGGCCGAGATACGACTCTTCACCAACTCTTCCAAATTCTCCAAACAGAAACAGACAGAAAGAAAGAAAGAGAGACAGACAGACAGAGAAAGAGAGGAAGAAGAAATCATCGAGTTTATACGAGACGCGATATACGTCGTTCAGAAAAAAGAAAAAAAATAATATGTTAAACTTTTAGGAGAACACGTTAAGTATTTAAGTACCATACAACACATATATGCACAAAACCTACTTACACGAGTACGTGACCATCCTATTAAATTCAAAGCCATCGCGGAAAAGTGACCACTAACGTTCTTCTCCTAAACCCATCTCCCCCTCATCCCCAAGAATCATTTTGATTCGTTCCAACGTTGTTATCTGCGACAATGAATCTAAACTTTCAAGAGATCCTACCTATAGATATGCAAAAATCTACGGTCAAATTAAAAAATATTCAATGGTTCTTTTAAACACTAAAGTTTATAATACTACAACACTGTTGTTTTCAGAATTTTTTACGCGAGATAAAATATATTATTTATTTTATATTTACCGTAAAATAAAATATACTAATGAAAAACTTTGTAATCCATCAAAGGCAACATTATAAAAGAAAATTTTGTTGAAGAAAAAAATATGAAATAAAAATATAATTAAAAGTTGATCAGACTTATCCCTATGATACACAGCTTCCTTTTAGTTACAATTAAATGTAATGTTTAATTAAATTACACACACACATTAAATTACAGTGTAAATATGCGTGTGCGTGTATCGATATTGCGAAAAAAAATATATAAAATTAAAAATGATTAAAAGTAGATCAGAATTTTCTATAAAATGTGATTGTGTGTGTAAGTAAACTTTGGCCTACGTATGTGTGTAGATGTGTGTATCGTGCGCGCCCGCGCCCGCGCGCATCGACCGCATGACGTCAGTGCGCGTCTGGAAACAGCTGACCGCATTCCAGGATAATTGTTTTGCATAATCGTGGCTGGAAGCGGAGAGAGAACTGAGAGTTCTACCAACGACCCTCCTTCTCGCTTTTTCGTTTATCCGCTTTCGAAAACTGCGCGTTAACAAAGGTTGAAAGAGAAAGAGACGAACATAAAACAAAAAAAGAAAGAGCCGAAAAAAGAACAGAGATAAAGTTGAAAAGAGAGATAGGAAGGAGAGGGGAGGAGGTCAAGAAACATGAATGAGAAGTTCGAATTCGATTCTCAAACTTGGTTCTTATCTGTGAGAGCCTAAGAATTTTTGATCGTCTCGAAAAACATTTCGAAACATCGTTGGAAATATTTTACACGAATTTACATTTTATGTTTCACGTGATTCTTTGTTTCATTTTAGAATGAAAAAGAAAAAATAATTAAGAAAAATTGTGTGCGATATTTCGAAAAGAAAAAAAAAATGATTTAGGTCGAGGGTGCTTGGGTCGAGTTAGACAGACCTGAGCTCGGTCGTCAATAGTTTCGCGGCCGGCGCGTTGGCTTTTAAAGTTTAAAGAGCCAACTACGGACGACGGTGGCGGCGACGGTGGCGGTGGCGGCCGGCAATGGTGGTGGCGGCGGCAACGTCTAGGTATGCCAGTGGTTCTCAAAGTATGGCATCTTTTTATTGGTATCATTTCTTTTTTTTATATTTTTCAATTATTTTTTCTCCACAAATAATTTTCTAATCCATTTTATTACTCTAACAATAATAATTATTATTAATACTTTATAAAGATCTAAACGATATTTAAATTTAAAAAAAAAATAGAGAAATTGTAGTTTGCAAGTAATTGAAAATTATAATATTTAATAATTGGTTAAATTAAATAAACAAAATTATAATAAGTATTAATATATATAATAAAATAATTTAATCAACGAATATATTTATACGAATATTAATTGAATCAAAAAAAGAATTGGTATTGCAGTAAGCTCAAAAATTAATAGAAATTGTAGAAACAAGTGAGATAAACAAATATTCGAAGAAATTCATGTGGAAATAAGGGAAGATGATAAAAGGATACAAAGAAGCTTAAAAAAATAAAAAGAAGGAAGGAAAGAAGGAAGGAAGGAAGGAAAGAGAAAAAGTAAATCAAGAACGAAGAACTCCAGAGTTGGCGATGAAATATCTCGTTGGAGAACGAGGCTAAGGAATGCCTCTCAGTAGGAGGAGCCACACACGAGGATATTTGCACCATATAAGGCCCTGTTTAGCGGCATCTCCCCACGTCTTTACCAATTCCCTCCTCCAACCTCCCTCACCTCACCCCACGTGTGTCCCACATTATGTCCGGCCAGAATCTCCGCGAACCCGTATCCACCTTACCATAGGCTTCGCCAATTTTTCATTCCTCGTTCTTAGTCGTGCACAACCGTAACGAGTATTGCGACGAGAAATTCACAAGAAAATACAATTTTACTAAATAAAATTTCCAATTATTTTAATCTCATTGATATGGTACGTTCATTTAAAAAAAAAAATGGTTCGAATTACTCTAATATTTGATTCAGTTTGATAAGAAATATCTGAATATTGCAAAATTTTAATATGAATAGTTTTAATTCGTGTTAGTCCTCTTTGGTAACCAAGAATGAGACGGCCCTGAGCGCCGTTTTGCAATCCCGGCGGTACGTGTCACAGAATGGTGCGTCGCGCATAGTTGTCGCGTGACGTTGGCAGAGAAACAACGCCACCCGACACGCTCTTGCGATCGGATGACCCTATCGATGTTACATGTACATAAAAAAAGAGAGAGAAAGAGAGAGAAAGAGAGAGAACAAAAAATATCAGTGATTATGACAGACAGTGACTAATTGTAAATTATAAATCTTTTTAAATTAATTTCACGATTTATTTTATATTTCTAAATGAAATTATTAATACTAAATATATTACATTCATCCTTTAATTTATAAAAAATAAAAGAAAATAATTTTTAGCATAAGTACAATTAGGTACAATTTGGTGTACGCTAAATTTTTGGCTATCGGTGTTTTCTAAAATAAGAAAATTTATTAATGGTGCAGATGACTTAATACGACGTAATATGATCATTCTAAAAATGATACAAAGTTTTCAAATACGAGAAAAAAAAATTATTTTAAAGTATTAAAAATTATTCAAAGTAAAAAAAAAAATATACAAAGATAGGAACCTTTTTAAGACTACAAATTAGCATTCTCTCTCTCTCTTTCTTTGCTACTATATTATTCTTTATCGCGAACATACTCGCGTATGCAACACAGTTCGCGCGTGTGCCATGAAAAGTAGCAGAGCAAAATCGTGTTGTACAGCAAGCGCAGTAGACCGTTCCGTCTCGTCGTGGCTCAGACCTTAATGACGTCATTATCTCTAATTAGAATTCCCATAGTGTGGCATCAGCCGGTAGATAGGAAGGTAGGTAGATAGATAGGTAGGTAGGTAGGTAGGTAGGTAGCACACCTTCTTTGCTAGTAAGACTAACACCCTCCCCCTACTTCCTTTTCCCCCCTTTATCCTCCCCTCTTGTTTTTCTTCATCATACTCCTCACCCTTGCTCCGTTACACCTGGCAGGCTTAACACCTTAAAAAAAGAGATGCCTGCTGTTGCATCCTCTTCTCTCTCTCTCTCTCTCTCTCTCTCTCTCTTTCGTTCGTTTCGTTTTTTTTTTCTAACACGAACGATTAGTCACGAGAATCGCAATGAACGTGTTAAGAATACACCAAGTTAATATTCCTTTTGTGTTTTATGTTCATTTATAAAATTCTTTACTATCTATGAAATTGTAATTCAACGCGTTTGACTATTGATTAATTATTGATGATTAATTTGAAATTAGATTTAATTATTTTCGAACATTTTAATCACGTTTCTAAATATACGATTTTGATATGGAATTCATGCGAATTCGATTGCGTGGTTTTTATTTATTTATATTAGTCACGTATTCGAGTTTAAATAATTTTAAATAGAAATGTATAAATATTTTTAAATGACGATAATGTCATTAAATTCTCGTGATACTTTTCATGTACTTTGAAAAGTACTTGTGAATCATTTTTAAAAATATTTCTTTAATTTTATTTTCTTCTAATAATCTAACGATGATATTTTTATACGTATAATGCGTATGAGTCCTTATATTTCAAGAAACAAGATTCCATAAGAGAAACTATTTCTCAATGTACTCGACGTCCATGATTTATTAGATTGCATTAACGATGCTACTTCGAGGAATTCGTTTGAATGTGTATTTATATGTATATATAATATTTTTTTGTATGTCGTAGGAGACGTATAAAAGTTATATTAATGAGTATTATAAAATTGCAAGAATAAAATATATGTATAATAACTATCAAAATAAAACACAAAATTTATTCTTTTGTTTATTAATCTTGTGTGTACTTGCGCATACACACACGTGCATTTTAATGACACACGTAATAATATACTAAAACCGAATTGAAAAATAAAATATAAGGACGATAAAAAAAGCTAAAGATGTTTCCTCATAATACGCGGATGATAACAACAACGAACGAATGCGACTATCGAACAAAATTGCAATAAAACGTGCATTAGAATTTCTAGCGAAAAAGGAAATAAAAATTAAACGAAAGAAATAGAGATAAAGTAAAAAATAGCAAGAAAAATATAAAAAGAATATATCGAAGAATAATAATAATAATAATAATAATAATAAAAAAAAGAAAATAAAACAACAAATGTGTTTCTTCGATAAGAGTAGAACGTCATTCGCGTGCGCGCATATTTTCATGCACGTTGAATAACACTCGCATAACAGAGAGACTTTACCGAATGACACAACTCAGAGCCACGAACCATCCAATACTAATACATTAATACACACTCATACGTATCTTTATACTCACAAATAAATACAAATGCACTTTGGTATTGTCGCGTCGTCATTGTTGCAACTTTGATCTCTCTCTCCCTCTTGCGACTGTTCTTTTGGTTTCTCTTTTTTTTTGTATGTGCAACAATATATTCAAATAAAAAAAGAATAGAATAAGAATATATTCAATAAAAAAAGAAAAAAATAAGAAGAAAAATGATGAAGAGAGAGAGAGAGAGAGAGAGAGAAAATAAATGTATATACATATGTGTGTACATAAGTTCCTAAATATATATATANTATATATATATATATATATATATATATATAATTATGAGTACAAATATTTGTGTGTATTTATACTTATGTGTGTGTAAATGTATGGATTAAATTCGAGTCATATGATAAAAGTAAAGTAGTGTACGTGTCATTTCCTCCCACCCTTTTTCTCATCCATCATCAACCACCCTTTACCGCACCCTCTTCTTCCTCCTATTTCTATCTCTTTCTTTCTTTCACTCTTTCCTTCTCTGTCCCACTCTTTTCCTCTTTGTCGTATTTCCTCTCTGCTACTCTGCTACGGAGACTCTCGTTTCGATCCTGCAATCGTGACGTCAGAACGGATACCTGTTGCATGCGACGTGTTACGTGAAGAACACGTGCATGTATGTGTGTGTGTGTATATATATGTGTCGTGTTCTACGCTTTACGTGTATACATTGGGAGGAGTTGAAAAAGGATAGAATGATTGTACGTTCTTTACTATGTGACAAAGTAGTAGGAAAAAGATGTAGAGATGACATTTAAACGTCACGTGGACGAATTAAAATACTGCAAATTTCTTCGAACTCACTTTCATTGTCAGATTTAAACAAACGACAATTAACAGAAAAAAGGGCGTATGTTTTTCTACATTTCTTTTTTAAATATTTAAAAATTAAATTAACAAATAAAGATATATTAACAATGATTTATTTTGATCTCTTTTTCTATTTAGTATTCTGATTGGTATATATCATTCATATAAATTAAAAGAAAAAAACTGATTTTAATCTTACTGATTAAAATATAATCACGCTACTTCCTAATTAATGAATGAAAGAAAAAAAAAGGGAAAGAACTATCAATGAAATTCCTAGTCTAATTGACAATACTGCCACTACCATTCTTATATTAATATTTCAACGATTAAAAACAACAATTACACAATGTAACGTACAATCATTGCGACCTGCAACGACGAGTTTGAAACGTAATATTAAAAAGGAGTTTTGGTTGAAGAATCGAATGGAATTGCAGGAAATAAAAAAAAAAAAAAACAAAAAAAATATCCCCATATCTCATGAAAATTCTTTCATCTTGTTTGAAATTTCGTGATAGACCGTAAGAGTGGCAAGCTTTTCGAAAATTTCATTATAATTTTAACACATGGGGAACACACATTTTGACAGAGACAGAATGATACATATAGATGAATATACCAAAAACAAGAGAGAAAGATATGTATGAAAATGGGAAAGAGTGAAGGGGATGTGACGGGGGTGTAGTAGGAGAAGGGGAAAGGGGTTAGGAAACGCGATGCATTTAATGGAAGATCAAAGATACGTCTCACCCGCTAGAGATCGCGGTAACACACGCGTCAACGATTCATGCCACACGTATTTTCCCCTGGAATCCTGTTACCGATTGAATTCGCGCAAATGGAAAGCAATTTTCCTGTAGGATACGTGCAATTAACGTACTAACCACCATGTCACTCTACTGCCACTAGAAGAGAATCGTTTCATTGGTTTTACTCATCCCAAATTTCATAGAGATATCTCTATCATTCTCTTCATATACGCATAAACATGTGTGTACGTATGTATATATGTATGAATGTACGAATTTATATACATGTTAAACTTGTATTATCTTTATAATTTATATGTTGCTGAATTGATCATTGATGTTAGTTCTCTAATGTGAAATCTGTGAATATGTTTGTATGAATATATGTGCATATGTGCAATTTGTATTCTATTCCATTTCGTTTCACATATTATAGAATTATTCATATAGGTGTTAACTTTTAAATGAGAAATATATGTGAAATCTGTGCGAATGTGTTTGAACATATATGAAAACTTGTATTTCATCCCCTTTGTGTCTCTATTTGATTCATACATTGTAAAATTATTCGTTCATGTGTTAACTTCCAAATAGTAAAATCTTTGAATATGTTTGTACATACGTGAAACTCATATTTTATCCTTGTCTCTATTACTCTGATTTATACATTGTAAAATTATTCATTGGTGTTAACTTTGAAATACTAAAATCTGTGAACACGTATGTATGTGTGTGTGTCTGTGTATGTGCATATGTGAAATTTGTATTCTCTTTCTCTTTTATGCATTATACTAATAGAATCAAACTAATCGAACGATCTAATTAAACGAAGGATGCAACCAACGTTCCATTCGATTACGAGCGTTTTAAATTTATTAAGGATACGTGTGTCTCTAATGCATGAAAGACAATCAAAACGTTTTTATGCATATACATTTTCTCGAATGAAGATAGGCAAAAAAGAAAAGAAAAAAAGTAGAGAAAGAGGAAGAGAACTTCTAGCAACGGCCATTACACCGAGCTGGCTTTTCACGAAGATCGGAATCAACGAAAATAGACGAGGCTTTGGGAGCTGCTGCTACTGCTCGTTTGGAAACGAGCCAGTGACGTGGCGTCGTTAGAAAAATTTTCTAACGCTAGACGGACTTTAGAGAAATGGCTCTTGATGGGTCATATTTTTTCTTCTTTCCTTCTTCTTCTTCTTCTTCCTCTTCTTCTTCTTCTTCATCGTTCGAATGATTACCATTACGAATAGCGAATTTCTCAACGAAACACGTACGCGTTTGGATTGCATAAAATTGCGAAGGAACAATGAAATCGTAATGATAGCTATAAAATAAAAAAAAAAAATAGAAAGAAAATAACAGAAAAAAATATAAAATAGTCAATAATCGTCGATACGTTTCAAGTAACGAGAAATACAAATATTTCATTATTTGAATTTATTGTCATTGTGTTTTTATTTTTATAGGAATCAATCGACGAATATTCAAAATTAATTTAAAATTAATTCAAAATTAATTTAAAATTAATTTAAAATTAATTTAAAATTAATTAAAAAATAATTAAAGGCTTTTTTAAGTATATGTATTTTAACTCTGTGTGTGTGTGTATATATATATATATGTGTATTAGCGTAGATTGGAAATTGGAATCGAAGTATCTTTAAAATATTAAATCATCTCGTTTTTCTCCTTAATCGATAATTATAGTTCCAAGGCGATAGATTGAACTAATAAAACGTAACACATACAAACACAAACACAAACGCACACACCCATACGTACACACGATAATCTTGTTCTTTTGCGGTCTTGCAATTTGGGAAAGAAATTATCGTAGCTAGAATTGATAAAAGGCAAACACTGAGTTTAAGAGAGTTGTGATAACCACGAACGTAAAAAAAATACAAAAAGAAAGAGAGAGAGAGGTGTTTCGAAGCAAAGCAGTGGTTTTCATTGTGAGCGTATAAAATTAAAAAAAGAAAAAAACATAATCACGGTTGATTACTCAAAAAACGTGACGTCAGTAGAAAGAAAAGATACATACATAAATCACAATAGTTTTTTTTATACACAATCGTAGTTTTATTTGAAGTAGAAATAGATAAAATAAAACAAAAAATAAAAAAAATAAACGTAGACGAGATTACGTATATATAATTCGTCGTAACCGAAACGAAAAGCTAATTTGAAACTTCAGTGAAATTTTATGCGCTTTCTTTGAAAACTAAGCAACGTAATGGCCGACATAGTAATAGATAACGTTAGGCGTGTTGGTTGTTCGACTTTTAGAAACGAACAAATCCGAATATTTTACGTTGCTTTTCAAACTAACTCATATGTTTTATACGTGTATGTACGTGTAAGTTTACAATGTGTATGCACGTTTATGTATATGTATGTACGTATGTTGATTTTATATGTGTGTATGTTTAGAATGACGTTCTCTATCGTATTCTCTGTACGTACTACTATTCTCAGTTGATCCAGTTAGTGCAGTTAGTCAACTTGATTCGAATTCCATTAAAACGTAGTTACAGAAAAGTGGTAAATGTTAACGAGCCGATAACGGTAACAAATTACCAACTACCTTTTCCTTCTTTCTCATTCTCTCTCCTTTCTCTCTATATCTGTCTCTTTTATCGAGTATTTCAAAAGCTTTCGAACAATTCAATTTTGGTCTCTTTGAATCAGTGTGTCTCGATTTCTGTCGATCTTGTACAATTAAAATACACCATTAATTGTTTAAATTGATTGATCGATTAACGTTTCAATCCTGACAAGATATTTTTCTACAAATTTTTTTATTACAGTTAAAGAAGAAAAAAGAAATAGTTTTAGATTAGGTAAACTTAAATAATTCATTTTCTTTCGTAAGAGTTTTTTTCTCTTATTTTTCTCATCTAATATTTAAAAAGCATTCGAGAACAAATTCGATTTCGATCATTGTATCGGTGATTCGATTGACATTTCTGTCGATTTTCTACAAAATTAAAATTAACGATTCATTGTTTAAATTGATTGGTGAATTTAAAAAATTCTTAGACTCTTGTTTCTTATTCTTTTTTTTTTAGAGAAGTAGAATTTAATTCCTTTAAAACTTTAGAGTTAAGTTTTAATTTTAGCAAGAAAGTAAAATAAAAAAAAAATAATAAAAAACAAAAACAAAAAGTTAGTTTTACAAAAAACCTTAGGTAATTTCTTTTCTTTCGTAAAAGTCGACCTGAAAATCCCGTTTAAAACTTTAATCTTCCAGTTTATTTATAGTCTCGTAATACAGACATACAGAAAACTTGTACGAGTATTAAAGAAGAAGAAGAAGAAGAAGAAGAAGAAGAAGAAGAAAAAGAAAAAAGAAAAAGAAAGAGAGAAAAAAAGAGCGAGTTGTCCCATTTTTTTCATGGGAAAGTAAATAACGAATAAAAGTGAAAAATTTTGTAAATCATTGTCAATGGAAAACAAAAATAAATAATAATAAAATCAAAAAGTAAATAAAAAAGGGTTACAAAATCTGTATATTCAATAGTATATGCAATACACGCACACTCTTTCATACGCACGTACAAACTTATAGTAAATACGTTTAACATACACACAGACAGACAGAGGACAAACGAATATCATGGTAACCACATATTCCTAGGTGACAAACAAGTTTCACGATACAAATTGGCTTGTCGTCTCTATCATTCGTGAAGAAAAAGTAAAAAAAAGAAATAGCAAGATAGGGATATTAGAAATAGGTAATATAAGTAATATAAATAATATAAATAATATAAATAAAATAATATAAATAAATACAAAAAAAAAACAAAGAGTAAGATATAATATGACAAAAAGAAAAAGGGATATAAAATAATTATATTCAATTAACCAAAACTCACATATTTGTTCCTCCCATCTTCCAGTTCCATCTCCAAAAAATGCATGTAACAATAGAATAAGACAGAAAATATTCCAACTTCGATGTTCCACTTCTATCTTCTAGCTTTTCCTTTTCTTTTACCTTTACACGTAATTAAGTACATTCGAAAATACGAACAAAATCAAAATCAAAATCAAAATGAAATTGGACTCGTATCAACTGACCCTTATAAACTACCCCTACCCCATACCCCTCTCTCTATCTCTCTCACTCATTTACTATATTAACAAACAAAAAAATAAGAAACAAATGGTGATTTAAAAATATATCATGAAACGGTAAATGAATGATTGAATGAATGAATGAATATAAATGAGAATGAACGTGACTAATTGTAAAAGAGAACAAGAAAAAAAAGTAAGCAGGAAAGAGAGAGAGAGAGAGAGATATAAAGAAGGGACACACCTGGATAGTAATAAAAATGAATAATTCGAAGGTAGCACACGGAGTTTGACAAATGTCGTTGACGACGACGACGGCGACGTGTCTTTGACGATGTTGAGAACTGTCAACCACTTCTATCGTATAGGGACGACTGGCTGGCAAACGAACGAGAACTGAGTAGACCGGCCGATCGCTCGCATATCTCTC
>NW_015148985.1:1034877-1061077 GCF_001465965.1 Polistes dominula
TGGCTCCATTCACCCCTCTATCGTTCTCTCTCTCTCTCTCTCTCTCTTTTACTCTTAAACTCTTATGTGTTCTTCTCACACTACCTCGGTAGACTACTCCCTTCTTTTTCCTCTACTCTTCTTTTACCTTCTTCTCTCACCCCCCTGCCATTCCACTATTCCACTCTTCCTCTCTCTCTCTCTCTTTCTTATTTTAACCCCTCTCCCCAACACACCCTTCTTTTCTACGTGTTGTTCTCCATTACTATGTCTCTCTCTCTCTCTCTCTTTTTCTCCATGGCACCTTAGCGAACTTTTCCCTCTCCTTCTCCTTTATACTCTTTTTTGATTTGTCAAGGAAAAATCTGTGTGAGAAAGAGGATGTTTGATAGAAAAGAGGGGGAAAGAGGAGGATGGTGGAAGGAGGGTTGACGTGTTCGGAAAACACGGAAATCCCAATCGACTGACTACTCCTCTCTTTCCAAATGTCCTTTCCAGTTCCACGAATTCTTTTTCGTGTATTTTTTATGGATGTATGTAGTTCGTGTGTGTGTGTGTGTGTGTGTGTGGTCTTTATTTAATGTTTTTTTTTTTTTTATTTTAGTCTAACTCCTACGAACGTTATTTTTCCTATTCGTTATTTTTTTATTTTATTAGTCATTGTTTTTACGATCAAGATAAAATTGTTGTAACGTAATTGAAATGATATATTTCAAGGGTGTGAGTTATTCTTTATGAATGGTAGATTTAAAACAACGAGATAAAGATTAGAGAGAATCGTATGTAGTATTACGATTATGTAATTTATGCGCAATAAGCTATATACGAACTGTAATAAGTTTATGTTTTGATATACGTGTTTCTTCGATGTATGAAGAACAAATTTCTTATATTCAATGCACGTTTTTTTTAAATTCATTCAATGTAAAATAAAAAGAAGAAGAAAAGAAATTGAATTGTAATTGTCATTGGGTTTGAAACTACGAAGTGTTTTAAATGTATTGTAAGATTTAGTTTTTGAAGTATCTTCTCACATATGATTTTTCTCATGTCAGTTTAAAAAGTTCTAATCATTAACGAATGTGATATTCATTCTTATTCATCCATAGACGGGATGAATAACAAGCAACGTGAGTCAGAAACTCGAGACATTCCTGACTACTGAACGCAATCACTTCTTTAACGTATGCGTAATGCGAAAACGAAACTTCCGTGAATTGCAATCATTCGCGCATGCGTGAAATCAAAAGATTTCTCTCTCTCTCTCTCTTTTATCTTTATGAAGATTTGTATTCTTTTTTTTTTGTATTCGCGAAAGAATTGCATTAGAACGTTGAGAGAGAGAGAGAGAGAGAGAGAGAGAGAGAGAGAGAGAGAGAATGATTGATCGAGAAATGGTTTACCCTCCCTTTGATCGTTTGATCGTTCAATCGTTTAATACGATTTTAAATTTTATACTTGAGATTTTTCTATTTTCTTTTTATTTCTTTATTGCTAATCGCATTTTACATAAGTGTACGTTTCATATTAATAAACTAATGCGACACGTGTTCAATTTTCGTTCCAACGATATCGTTACTTCGACCATATGTCGATTCGTTCTAATCGATTTTCCTCGTAAATCATATGCGTCATTTAACTATCAACCTAATTTATTATTCCCGATGTTTCGTACGTTATTATCGTAGTATTCTAAAAGAAATAAATTTGGACGATAGATAAATATAAATAAATAAATAAATTAATTAATTAATTAAAATCGAACCTTGTAATATATTAGTGTAAGTTTTCTACAAATTTTTATGAGGTTAGACGGAAGATGAAAATAAAAAGAAAATGGACGACAATTTAAGAGATAAGTAAATGATAATGAGGCTCATGTAAAAAAAAAATAAAAAAAAGGTGAAAATTTGTTTAATATAAAATTAAAATGAGGGATTAAAAAATGATAAAAACACAAAAAAATAGACGATACTTTTGTGGAAAAGTATTCGCATAAAATTTGCGTAGTAAAATAAAATTGACGAATGATACAAATTTATTCACCGTTTTTTTTTTTTTTTGTAGATCGACAATTGCAATAAATAAATTCCCCGTTTCTACAATTATTCCCACATTATAATTATTAACGTGTTTTAACACAAAATGTAAGTTGAGAAAAAATAAAAATAGAAATAATTTATAAGCATTAGCCATACAACAACGATCACAATAACAAAAAAAAAAAAAAAAAAAAAAAAAACAACTAAAAAGAGGGAAAGAAAGAACAGGCAATTAAACGAAATCCTTGATCAGAACGTAGATTAAAGAATCGATTAAAAACGTTGTGGGTCGAAAGATAATAATCAATTTTCCTGAAAAGAAAGAAAAAAAAAATAAATAAATAAAAAAGGAACGTTTAATTTGTCTGGAAAATAAATTATTCGATCCAACGCAATGCAGAATGCCGAGAGGAAATAAAATATCGAAGGAGTTAATTGCCACGTGACTTTGGACTATAAAATAAAACAAAATAATATCAAATAAAATAAAATGAAATAAAGAAAACAAAAAAAAAACAAAACAAAAAAAAAGAAATAAATCATTAAAAGAATAAGGGTGACAAGCTAAAGTTCAACATTGATTCTCGAATAAACGACGCGTCGAGTTGATCGTTTGTCTTCCATTTCCCCCCCCCCCTAACCCTATATAGAGAATTTTCGAATTTGGTGAAAAAAAAAATATATATATATATATATTTGGGGGAGAAATAAAAGAAGAAAAATAAAACCAAAAACAAAATAAAAATTATAAGAAAAATTAATAAAAAAAAAAAATAAAATGAATGATAAAAATAGCGAAGAGGAAGAGGAAGAGGAAGAGGAAAAGGAAGAGGAAGAGAAGAAGAGAAAGAGAGAGAGAGAGAGAAAGAGAGAGAATGATGGCACTCACTCTGACGTAACACGAAGCAACGAACGAGAGACACGCGCATCCATGTACCGACACGAGAATCCACCGCGAACTACGAAATCCTCTT
Source organism: Polistes dominula (assembly GCF_001465965.1). The sequence goes on from NW_015148985.1 coordinate 1,037,873, forward strand.
GGAGTTTTTCCGCAGGAGGAGTAGGGAGGGAAATTGGGAGTAGTGGGAGAGAGAGAGAGAGAGAGAGAAGCAATGCGATCTTAGCGCCGCCCTATCAACAACTTACTGTACTTCTTTTACCGTCTCTCCTTTCTAGCAAAATGGCTGTCCTTTTTAACACCGTCCTTGCGCGCCACACATCACATTTAACACTTTCAATATCTTATATCTCTATCGATCTATTTTTTTCTTACATTTATATCAATCAGATATCATCTATGCTTCTTTCTTTTATTCATAAAACTAATTTAAGTCTATTATTTAAATTTTTATTACATTTTTTTTCACTTATTTCATACTCGTAACATTTCCCAACTGACGATGAAGATGATGATGATGACTCCGATTTCGAGTTATTTTTCTTGATTTTTTTTTTTATTTTTTATTTTTTATTTATTTTATATTGTTATTTATAATCCTCGTTATCTTTATCTCATGTTTTATATTTTTTAATGTAATTTATTCTAATCCATTGATTTCTCGACAAACATTGTCTCGTGATAACCATACGAGAAGTTTGATAAATTTTTATTTTAAATTTATATCCATTCTTAAACGATATTTTTTAACTGTCATGAGAGATACTAGACAAAAGAAAAGCAATAGAAAAAGATAGACAGACAGTTCTCTAAGATAGTCACGAATCGTATGGGTCAATGAAATACGGTGATTTGCGTAAAGTCAATGCCGAGAGTTGAATTTCGTCTAACTACCAATATTCCGATGTAAAATCTCATGAATTATGAAAGAGGAATCGCGTTTCACCGAAACATATGTTATTTTTTTGTTCTTTCTTCTGCGTATGTAGGGGTGTATGTTTAAAAACATATGTGCGCGCGCATGCACACACACGTATATACATTCAAAATTCATTTCGATCGGGAAGAAATAATGTCATTGATTTGAAAAACAAATAAAATAATTAAAATAAAGATATATATATAATAAATTATAAAATTGTAATATAAAATGTAATGGGTAGAAAGAGAAAAATTTGCATGAAACGTTTACGCGTGGATAGTTTGGAAAATTCGTGCAGATCATGCTGATTAATCAAATTTCAATTGAATTTTTGTAGCCAAACTCGATACACGCTTGTAATACTTACAAAAAAACAAAATAAAATAAAACGAAGAAAACAAAAAACCAAGAAAATAGTTTGAAAGATACAAGTGGGATTTGTTGGAAGTAAATTTCTATCGCATATTTGCACGTAAAACTTCTACGTGACACGTAATATAGGAACGATTATGTCTATTTACCTTCATTGGGTGTCTCCGCGTGTAAGCTTTAACATCAGTTTCGACCTACGTATATATATATGTGTGCATGTGTGTGTAAATGTTACACCCGCGTGACAATCACGTGCTAGAGAACGCGTTGCTTCTTAATGACTGTTCTATAACATTAATTGCTACGATCGAAAATGATTACACGTAACAAATCATGACGATATAAGATGAACGTTCTCTATTTATAAAATTTTATCATTAAATATTACTGTTATTAGGTATCATAATTAAAATAAAATACAAATAAATGTTGCAAGTGATTAAAATATTTCAAATAGAAAAATTGATAATAATTTACGTGTTTATAATGATTAACATTAAAATATGATAGATCTCGAGAGTATAAATTACAAATATTAGAATAATAACAATAATAATTTGAATTAAAATAAAATAAATCACAAAAACAGAAATGTTACAAGTAATTACAAAATTTTAAATAGAAAAATTGATAATAATTTTCATGATTAGGATGATTAATATTAAAAAATAACAGATGTCACTCATAAATTACGAATATTAGAATAATAAATTTAAATATCGCTTAATTATAATTTGTCGTCCGTTCAAGTGATACTATAATAAAATAAAATATTGCATGCGTGTGTGTGTGTAAGCTTAATGATTAGAATTAGACGAGTATTGAGTAGACAATAAGGTTTAAACGTTTCATTTATACGTAAGAGTAGGAAGAAAAGTAAACGAACCGCGTCAGTATGGCACCGTGATCGTCTCTCTCTTTCTTTCTCTCTCTCTCTTAACTTTATTCTCGAAATATCGCAGACGTATAAAATCGTCGTGGCGACGATGCCGTCGTCGCCCGTTAAAATAGAAAATAGAATCGAATATATAGGAATGGAGGTGCGTCGTCGTACCGTGCTGCGCCGGTAGTCGGCCTAGAATTTAATCGAACGTGCCCCCGTCGTCGCGACACCGTTTCCCAGACGAGTTTCAACGTCATTTTCCTATTTTCCAAATTTACCCAAAAAAAATTAAAAAAAAACACACGTTCAAATAGAAAGAAAACAAGTGGTTTCTAGTTAAAATAAAAAAAAAAAATGTGTCACTGTCCATCTGGTAAATTAAATTACAAGAACCATTCTACTATTTTGCAAAAAATCTAAAAAAAGAAAAAATAAATCACAATATCGGAAACAATAAAAATTTTACAAATACAAAATATACAGATAGAAAGAAAAAGAGAGAGAGAGAACAAGTTGTCTAATAAAAATAAGAGATCAGTCTCGATCGGAGAAGCTAATTACACCCTCAAGCCATTCTTACATCGTGCACTCTCCTTCCCTCTCTTTTTCTGTATCTCAAAGAAGAAGAAGAAGAAGAGAAGTCTCGTAATCCCAATGAACTTTCTTCTTTTTCTTCTTCTTCATCCTCTTTTCTTTCCATACCATGACCTCTCGTTAAGACTTGCCACGAAATTTCCGAGCTATCTAATTAACCGATGAATAATGCAGGATGCATCGACTACGATTAAAACCAGTCACTGTTTCCCTCACTTAAACACACTTACATTTACATTTACATTTACATTTACATTTACATTTACACTAACACTTACACTTACTATTTCTCTATCTTTATCCATCTCTTTTTCATTCTTTCATAGGATTTCTGTTTCTTAGGAAAGAGGATGTCCAATACCATAGAACAGAGACGAGATGTGAGTTTCCCCATACCATCACCTCATATCATCCCGTCCTTCTCTTTTTCTCTTTCTCTTTCTTCTCTTCCCCCACCTCTTTCACTTCCCCTTAAGACAGTAGGTAGTTACACTTCCTTGAATGTGCAAGACCCGGCATCCTGCTGCTAAACTATTGACCATACCACCATCGGTATTCACCGTGTTAGGAAATAAGCAGAGAGAGAAAGGGACAATAGTTGACTGACCGTGACTTCCTCTTTCTTTCTTTCTTACGTTCTCACTCGCTCTGTGTGAGAACGGGCGAGTAAACGCGAGTACTACACACTACCCATACCCAGTAAAAAGAAACCACCGTACCGTACCGTATCGTACCGCATACGACTACTACTTGGTAGCTTTTGCACTATATGAGAGAACTCGCGTGGTGGTTTCATTCATAAAATCACGCGTTTCGCGAGCTAACGCGCACCATGATCAACTAAAGAGGCTAACGCATCAACTAACACTTGTATATGTCTGCTGTCTATGTGCATGCGTGTACGTGAATGGATTGCTAAAGTTTTTAATATATATTTTTTTTTTTTCTTTTCTTTTTTGAGAGACGAGATTCAAAACTTTTCAATTCACTCATTTAACGTTTGTGTATTATTTATTTTTAAACATTTTGGGTAAAAATGGTGATTACTTATAAAAATTTAGAAATTAATCAAATGTAATTAAATTAATAAATTTTTCTAATATGTATATAGGAAAAGAATAAATAATTATTGAATTTTTTTTTAGGAATTTATAAAAAATTATTTGGGGTATCTTAAAAAGTATAACCCCTGTCATCACACGAAATATTTCTATGATTGTCTGTAAACTAGCATAAGTGAAGTATCACTCGTACTTGTGTTGGTTAATTCTCGGACAACTCGAGGACGTTAAAAGCTACTGACGGAACGCCCTCCACCGACTTCCGTTTGGGATAACGTTAGCTTTGAGCTTTAAACATTTTCTTTTTATTTTTTTTTGTTTTTGTTCTCTTTCTCTCTTACTCGAATATTTTCAATATTTTTCAAGATTATATTATCTGTAAATTTTATTTCTATATTTATATGTATACTAAAATATATTAATTTATAGAAAAAAATATATTAAAAAAAAAAAAAAGACAAAAAAAAAAGTTAGGAAATATTTGGTGATTTTAAATTTCGTTCGTAAAAAAAAAAAAAAAATTAAAAAAAAAATAAAATAAAAAAGGAAGAAAAATACAAAGATAATAATCGTAAACAGAGAAAGGACGGAAGTACGCGGGTGCTCTCTTAAAAGAAACGTTACGAGCACTCTTGGATCTTGCTTTTCAAAGTGCGCTGACCCTTCGAAGCTTGGGCGGAACTCCTTCGCTTCCGGTGCTGTTCCGCCGTTGCTATTTCTATATATAAAACTACACGCACTTGTCGGTATAAAAGCGTATTACGAGTGTATGCGTGAACTCGAGCACTCTCTTAATCTATCTATACACATAAACACATACATACATACATACATACATATGTACATACACACATATTAATATATAATCATATATATATATATATGTATTTACATTACGTATGAATGTCAAACGTTGCTTAAAATAGAAAAAAAAGAAAAAAAAATTCAAAAGAGAAAATAACGAAAATAATTTAAATAATTAATAATGAATCATTGCAAATTACACACATATGTATTATATAGATTAAATAAATTAATATATGAGAAAAGGAAATTTGGTAAAATAAAAAAATAAAAAATAATAATAATAATAAAAAATAAATATCTCTGCAGGCTCATTCTAATAATCTGTGAGATATTCTATTACGAGTTAAAGGGTTAAAAGCCCTTTAGAGTGATAACGGAGACGGAAGCTTTGAAAATAAATATTTCCATCTCACATTTTTCCTGCAAAACGCGAAACTAACATTTCTCTTTCAAATATATATATATAAATATGTATATGTAGAAGTATAAGAAAAAAAAAGTGTTTATTTAAATAAATTCCTTAGAAAATATACTTCGCGAATAATACCAAAGAAGATCGTTGGTTGAACATTTTTAAACTTTACGTAATAGAAATAATTATTTCTATTTAAAAAAAAAAAAAAAAAAAAAAAAAAAATAGAAAAAAGTTCAAAAAGGTTTGACTCACTCAATTCTCCTCCACTTCCATCTCACATGAAACAATTATGATAAACACTTGATAAGAATAAAATTCACGATATCTAATTATTAAAGGATAATTATTAATATCTATTATATATTATATAATATTTATATAATATATATAAATTATTAAATAAATTATTAAAGGAAATTTAAATTATATATAAAAAATGTAATTATATATATAAAACAAATGTATTGTTAAGATATTAAATTTATTGTCCTAGTCATGCATACGTTCCATATGTTGTAAAAATTGTATTTATATTTAAAAATATGTAAAAATCGTTATTAATATTTAAAATAAATTAATATTTTTTTGATTCGTTCGAATGTTAATTGAAAAAAAAAAAAATATCGAACATAAATGATTCAATGAATTATGATTAAAACTTACTTTTCATTAGTTCTTCAGGGATGATGTAAAATCGAAGAAATTCCTTTCCCTCCTTTTGCAAGACACCTTCCGACGATTCGCTTAGAAGATAAAAAGAAAAAATAACGTTCTACAATTGGTCAGCTTCCTACGACTTCCGGTACTCGCGTTGGAGGTCAACGATTACTTCTTGTCGGAAGTTCGTTGCCACGTGGAACGATGGTGGGAGATTACATATGATGAGCAGAATTTTTCTCTTGTTTTTTTTTTTTTTTTCTTTTAAAAGAAGATCGTTGAACACGTCTCGCCTCGATGAACTCTTATCGATATTTCTTACTTTTTGATTGTTTTTTTTTTTTTTTTTTTTTTTTTTTTTTATAGTAATCGAATTATTTTTCAACGATTCGACCGATCAATTTGTAAAAAACAAAAATATTTTCTTTCATTTTTAAAATTTAATTGCAACGAAGAGTCAATTGTTCAAAAATGTTGTATCGTCAATGAAAAATCAAAAAGACAATTTTGTACAAAATTAAAAAAAAAAAACAAAAAAAAGAATTCTTTTTCGTGTTATATCTCGTTGAAATTATTTCAATTCTTTTTGAAACGTACGATCAATTAAATTTGTCAAAATACATGAGACAACGTTAGCTAACGAACGAACGAACGGAAAGGAAAGGAAAGGAAAATGAGAAAATAAAATGTAATTTATGCAAATACCAAAAAAAAAAAATGTTATGGGGGTAAAAATCTACAAGGGGGAGAGATGAAAGATCGAACATATAATCTTTCGTCGTGAAAGATATGGCAAGGAACTGTGACGTAACGAGTTGCGTGTCGTTGTACTAAACGCAAGCATAATGGAAAGGAGGGCTGAAGGGGATTTGTTGAAAGAACCAGATGTTTAAAGAAAAAGAACAAGAAAAAGAAAGAGAAAGAGTGAGAGGGCAATGTCCAAGGATAGAAACATAGATAGGTGTTTCATTCGTTATGGTTTTTGTCTAATATATTCCTATTTTAAATATTAAAAAAAAAATATATATATATATATATATATATATATATATATATATATATATATATTTGTATTAAAAATATATTAGTACTTGTTTTACTTAATTAAAAATACTAAAATAAATTTTTCAATATGAGGAACATTAATATGTGTATATTCAATGTGATAGATAAAAAAACAACTGTGTATTATTTATATAAAATATATTTTTTAAAGTATTGGCATTATTGATTAACCAATTCAATAACACGAGGGTGCAGTTTTCAACCACAACCTAGATATATAATTAAAAAGTTACTTTACGAATTCCATATTTAAAAAAAAAAAAAAAAAAGCAAATATATTGAGATACACGGAAAAAGTGTGAAATTAAATGTAAAATTAATTAAATGTAAATGATTGGTGTGAGTCAAACAAAACCGACGACTGTATGAAAAAATAATCATTGAAAGAAAAATCACATAAAAATCGGTAATATTATAGTATATAAGTTAAAACTAGATAAAAAGTAAAGTAATAGTCGTGTTAGTCGAAGGATTAGGAATTCGATGAGTTATCGGCCGTGACGATACATAGTATGTATATACGCACAGCAACATGGGTAACGATGCAGGATAGTCCACTTATCTTTAAGTTAAGTGCCCATTAGCAAGAAAATTGCAAGAGAAACTCGTACAAGTTATTGCCAACGGCAATTGGTTGGAAGCGTCTAAGCGTGTCAAGCGTCACACCTCGAGTATTATTTTTCACGAATGTTAACCTTGAAAATTTTGACAATTCTTAATTTTTTTTTATCATCTTCAAAAGTAAAGAAAGTATCAATCTTTAAATCGAGCACAAAACTTTTCAACCCATCCTTGTATTTGATTAAATAAAAATGAAATTTTATTTTTTTTTTTTTATTTTTTTTACATATCAAATTCTTACGTTCAATCATGGGATTTTAATTTATATTTGAATCAAGATTATGTATTTATTCTGATCAACGATCCTACGTTTTGTCTTTCTATTTGATTTATATTTTTTGTTGTTATTTAATCCTTTCTTCTTTTGAACAATCCGATCATATAGAAAAGTTTATCCTAAAATTTTATCGAGAGAAAAAAAAAGGATAAAAAAAGAGAGAGAGAGAGAGAAGCACCGTAGTTAATACTTCAACTTGGAGCCCTTTTCGTACCCTAAAGGAAGCTACATAACTGCTACGACTTATTGTTAGCATGTACTACACATTGGATGCGAATTCACCCACCTACCCTCTTTTTTACCAGAGCATTTAACTTTTAACTAACTACGATGTTTTACAATTTTTATTGTATCATAAAAAAAAAAAAAGAAAAGAGAAGAAAAAAACTAGATCATAGAACACAGGAAAGTAATCTTGTCAAGTACATACGTACATACACATACACACATAATATATGTATACCTACTCGAGAAAGTAAGACTATATAGAGGTTGAGTCCATTGCTTGCTGCTAAACGAGAGAGAACACGTTTCTTCATCTTCTATTATTTATTCTATAATACGTCACATATGAAAATTATATTGTTATGTTAAAAAAGAAAATAGAAAATTAAAATAGAAGAAAACCCTCACTAACTAAAAATAAGTAGATAAAAAAAAAGAGAAAGACAGATATAAACAGATAAAATAAATTAACGTTCGCATATAAGTATTAATATAAAAGTATACACATACGTACGTATTTATGTATCAATAAATATAACTCGTGTATAATAACTATTCTAATATAAGTAGCAATGCATTAGAGTATTAAAATAATTGTTAATTAATCGAAGGAAACGTGTATTATTGTTTAAATGCACGGAATATATGTCAGGAGCATCGTCATCCTCAAAATTCACCTTCAGACTAACACATTGTCCCCTATGAATATACTTTTATTCAATGTTGCTTATATGACATTCCGAACATTGCGCATGTGTGCAATAGTAATAATATTCCTAATAAAGGGAATTTAAGATTATAACGATCTAATTTTACCATTTTTTTTTTTATTCTAACGTAATTATTTTATCGCTCCTGCGCAGTGATGATTTTGAGGGTTAAATTTTGCTGTAATATAAGTTAAGTGTATTAAAACATTAAAATAATTATTAATTAATCGAAGAAAACGTGTATTATTGTTTAAATGTACGGAATATATGTCAGGAGCATCGTCATCCTCGAAATTCACCTTCAGACTAGCACATTAACCTTTATGAATGTACTTTTATTCAATGTTGCTTATATGAATTTCCGAGCATTGCGCATGTGTGCAACGATAATAATATTTCTACTAAAGAGAATTTAAGATTATAACATTCTGATTTTAATATTTTTTCGCAAGTGTAACGTTCAGAAAGTTATATAAACAATATTTGATAAAATAATTTTGATAGAGAATAACATGTCAGTCTGAAGGTGAATTTTGAGAAAGACGGTGCTCCTAACATATATTCCGTGCTTTTAAACCATAATTCACGATTAATTAACAATTATTTTAATACTCTAATGTGCACTCTGTGCTTATATTAGAATAATTATTATACACGTGTTATATATGTGAAAAAGAAAAAGATAGATAGAGTTCATTGGCCGTAATACCAACGATCACCTTTTACCCCGACGCCCTGGCGTCGCGACGCGGATTCTCGGTCGAGGGTAACTACCAACACTAACACCACTACTGCAACCAATTTACTTTTCTTCCTGACCAATAAAATTTTATGTTATTTCAATGATTATAAAAATGACGAAAAAGAATTATAATTAATTAAAAAAATTAATGTGTAAAATATTATGCCCTAATAAAATATATATATATATATATTATATTAAAATATATTTTTATCAGACGATCGAGTTTTGGAATTTTTTTTAATACGCGCACAAATATACGTTTAAAAAATACACGTACGTTTTTTCTTTCTCTCTGTGTAACCGTAGGCGCGCATCGCAAAGTGCATCGAGAGACTGCTGGCGGGTGCATCGCTGCTGCCCCGGCTTTCCGATGTGCAACAACCGTCTCTCTCGCTCTCTCTTATCCCAGTTCCACCAGTAACGTCGCCGCCCTACCCCCCACCTCTTTTATCCTATCCTACCCTCTCTCTCTCTCTCTCTCTCTCTCTCTCTGTTTTTTTCTTTTTCTCTTTTTCTCCAGAACACCACCCTCCACCAAAGTCTTGACCAAAAACCAACTATAAACCACGTGATAGTTCTCCTACCTAGCTTAACTTTGCCACAACCCCCCGATTTAAGTGATGTGAATTGTTAAAATATTTCATTCTTTTTTTATTTTAAAAAATTTTTCTTCAATGTCGTTCAATTCTTTACTCTACAATATTTATAAAAATAGAAAGATGATAGTAGTTCATTCTTGTGATTTGGATATAATTTAATATACAAAATTTGTTTTTCTTTTATCTTTTTAAAAGTTTACCGAATTATATTTCTATTTTTTCAAAACCATATATTTAAATAATAATATTATAAAAACAGAATAAATGTCAATAATTATTCAACGAATCGCTATCTATCTAAAATTCATCGTCAAAAATTGAATATACTAAAACGTATCAACCCCAATGAAATGTAACAAAATAATAAATAAAAATAAATAGAACAAAAAATATTCCAAATAGATGGATTCCTTCTTACCGACAAAATTGAATTGCCCTTATTCTTTTAGTAGAATGATCATTTCTCGAAAGAAGAAGAAAACGAAAGAAAGAGAAAGAAAAAGGATAGAGGGGTAGGGGAATAAAAGGCGATAGCCCAAACCTCTCCCCACACCCCTTTTTTTCCAGAAGCATCGTGGCACGACGCGACGCCTTCGGCCTCTCTTCGTCCGTCTCTCCGACGACCACTTCTATTTCCGTCTCTGTCTATTCCTCAGTGCATTCCAGCAATGCATCTGCTATCCCTCTCACTCACTTACATTTCCAGTATGCATGTATCTACTACACGAACCAATACAAATGAACGATATTCCGTCTCTTTCGCACATCGAGGAATGTCTGTAGTCCTCTATCACAATCTTGTTCTCTCTCTCTCTCTCTCACACACACACACACATACAAATACATACAGCAGACACACACGAGGGGGGAACAAGTGCAGGTACGTGTGTGTTAGAAGTCTGGGTCGGTTGGACTCGTTGCACCGGGAAACCGAGAGGCAGTGCAGCCGTCCTTGTCGCTCACTCCATTCATGCCTCGGTCTGTACCCACCCCCCTGCACCCCCTGGTCCCTCCCGACCAGCCGTCCCGGCCCTGACACCCACCATCCTCCTCATCCACCACTACTACTACCACCCAACCACCTCCTTCCTTCCTTCAACACAACCATGGAGATGGCATCCACGGTTTCTGCGCTCGCGCGCGCGTGCACACGGGGTTATGCAACTCCGGCGAGACGTTCTCCGACACACATAAATACATACACATCCATACAACACCAAGGGGGTGAAGGAAGAGGAAGAAGTGGATGAGAGGATGGCGGTGGTAAGAGGGGGAGGAAATGGTGAGGCGGGGTGGGGGGTGGGGGAGACGGTGTGTAACGTTATCGCGGCCGCAGCCGGCGGCCAAGCGCGGTAATTTACCCTGGCGAATTACCGACGATGCTCCAATTCGTTTCGCGCCTCCTCGCCAATGCCGAAGGCTTTACAAATTATCTATCTATCTGTCTATCTATCTATCTATCTATCTATCTATCTATCTATCTATCTGTCTATCTATCTATCTATCTATCTGTCTATCTATTGTTATTTTTTATTTTTATAAATTTTTTCGTGTGTATTCGCATTTTAAAAATATTAGGTTGTCTGGGAAGTTCGTGCCGATTTTCGATAGATGGCATAAAGTTCTTTTTGGTCAAAAACCTGAAAAATTCTAAAAGGACGAAATTTGGAAGTTACCTTTAAACATCTTTAAAAATCTCCATCGAGAAAGGTTCTTAGAACAGTATGACACTTATTTGAAATATATATTTAAAAAAAGAACTTAAATGACATTAAACATATCGATGCTTTACATATAATTATTTTTACATTTTAGCTAATCAAACGATTCATTTTTATAAATTTATTATACATTTTACAATGACAATAAAAACCATTTATGCAATCAGAATTTTTAGCTCACTAAAAAAAAGGGATTGTAATTTGTAAAAAATTCCGTCAAATAATTCTTACAATCTGATTATAATGCATTTTAATGTTATCCATTAATTTTTGACTGAAGAATAATTAAAATTGGCCTGAGAAGTAAAATATTTTCAATTCTTTTCATTGTGGACAATGTTTGAATGGAATATTACAATGGAATTGGGGAAAAGAAAATCCTGAGAAGGATTATTGGAAAAGATTGACGAATGGTTTATCTGTTAAATAAACAAATAATGACGATTTTCATCTCACGTGTTTGATTTCTATTATTTCTTTCTTTTTTTTTTTTTTTGCTTTTTTTTTTTTTATTACGAACGCATACAAAGTTATTGCAATTGCATACGGTTCAATACCTAATTCGATATAATTACTATAATTAAAAATAATGAATTAAAGGAAACATGGCTCGATTGTCGAATGGCTAAACTATGATGACGTAAAAGAGCGAAAATTTTCGAAATATTTCATACATTTTTAAAAAAACAATTTGTTCTTTCATAATTTTCAATCTTATCTTTACTATGATTAGATATTTAATTGTTTTTTTATTGCATGATTTATTTATATTAATAATACAAAAATGAGTTAATTAATAGCTGTCATTGTTGTTACATGTAATGAAAATCATTTCAAATAAAATCGATCTTTAATGTCACCGTAATCATCGAACGTAAGTAACGTTTCCACTTGAAATATTTAATTATCTACGAGAGACCAGTCTAAAAATCTTTTATCCTAGATAAATTACATTTAAAAAGGATCAATTAACTAAAAAGACGTGGACCATAATCTGCCGAAAGTTTGACGTCGATCGATAATATAGCAATTTTTATGAAATTCATTGATAAAAGAAACAAATGTAATATTTTAACATTAAATATATAACAAATTGTACATAATTATTTTCAAACGTGTGTTATTTTATTCACGTTCAATTAAATTACATACTTTACAAAAATTATATGCTATCGATATTTGAAATTTTCTAAAAAAAATAATACGAAAAATAAAATAAAATAAAATAAAAATTAAAACAAAATCGTCCAATAATAATTTGATAAATTTGTATTTTTCTTAATTTTTAATATATTTTTTTTTTTTAATACTTATATTCGTACAGTTCTTAATACGAGGTCATAGAAAAAAATTCGATATTTTCGGCAGATGGGATACGTCGAACTTTCGGTTTACATTAAACCGATGTTTATTTTGTTTTTTTGTTTTTTATTTCATCTTTCATTTTAATTAGATGCATAAAGATTAATTATAATAATTGCACCACTGGCGTGTCCACTTATGTGTATTCTCGTCATGATCACAGGAACTTTCAAAGTAATATGATCGATCGATAGATCTTTCGATAGATCATTTTCTTTTCATAGTTTTATTATTTTTTTTCTAGGGAATTCTTTTTTTTTTTTTTTTAGTTATTCTTTTTTCTTTCTTTTACAAAAAACGATCAAAGACGAAAGGACACGAGGTTCTAATTTTTGTTTGTTAGTTTGTTCTAGTAATATCTCTTCTAACTTTTGTTTCGAACAAAAAGTATCGGAAGAGTTTTCTTGGTTCGCACTTATGGTACACCATGATTTAATACTTCTTAGGTACAGCAGTCCGCTTATCTATGGTACCAAAATATAATTCCTCTCTATATTTTACAATATAATGAGCGTTCAACGTCGAGTTCATCGAAAAACATCCTGTTTGTTATATTACATTTCGATTATTATCGTTATAATAATTCATTCTATAAAAAAAAAAAAAAAAATAAAAAAACAAATTTTATTTTTATTATTAAAATGCATTTCTCTTTTATCGTTGTTTCCAATTATTATATAATTTCAATATTTTAAGCATCGAATAATATAATTTGTAATTATATTTAAAAATATTCAATATTAAAAAATTACAATCGATTTTTAATCATATTCGATTGATTATTTCTATAAATACAAAATATATATATAATAATTCAATTGATTCAATAAAAAAAAATATTACCTTATTTTTAAAACACCCTCTCCCCCCCTTACCCCTTGTCAATCAATTTTAAATTAAAAATACAAATACATGTTTTTGTAAAAAAAAAGAAAAAAGTAAAATTTTTCAACTAAACATCAACTACGTTTATTTAATTATTATTTTATGTCAACGATTAATATTAAAACAAAACAAAAAACAAAAAAATCTAAATCTAAACGAAAAGTCATATTAAAACAAGAAAAAAAAAAACAAATTATTACAAAAACAATAATAATAATGTTGTTAAACTTAAAATTGTTAAGAAAAAAACAAATTAAGAAACGATGTATCAAATATCGTTCGATTAATCGACGACTAAGTATTACAATAGATTGTTAAGAATAAATTCGATGAAAAAAAAAAATAAAAAAAAGAGATCATTTTTTAAACAAAAAAAGAAAGAAAGAAACAAAAAAAAATTGAATGAATCTTTTTCGACATTTTGTTGTTCGATTCTCGACGTTGATAGCGATAGTCAACTTGAACAACGTTTCGTTTATTGCTTTTATTTCTTTTCTTTTTTTTTTTTTAACTTTTACTTTTTTTTTATTTCTATCCATATTCGCCCCACTAAACAATTCGCTACGCCGATTGATACGTCAAAAAGATCTCTGTTTGCCCTGAGTAGATACAACATCGATTTTAACATTTGATTGATCATTCAATAACATTCTCGATCGTACGTAACATGTTTTTTTTTCTTTTTTTATTTATAAATATATCAAAGATAAAAAGGTAAAACAAAAATTGTTTGGAAGATAAGATAAGAAAAAAAGTTCATCCGATTTTTATTATTCGTTTGTTTTTAGGAGGAAAGAAAAGAAAATGAATTTATTGGACAAAACGTACGTGTGTGAGTGTCAGTCGTGTGTGTAAAATTTTGAAACGATATATGTAAATAAACTCATACAAAATTTGATCTACTTGTAAATCCATCGATCATTCATAATGCGTAAAATTAAATGAACAATATATTTAAACATATATTAAAAATGCACTAATTAATATTCAATACTTAAAAAAAAAAAAAAAAAATAAACGAATTTATTATTTTTTTCGAAACACACTAACATTTGTGTAATGCAAAATAAAAAAAGAAATATCTTTAAGAATTAAAAAGATATAACATTGATAGTGTAAATGTTTAAAAAAAAAATTGGATGTATGTACAATCGATCAATCGAATATTAAAATCGATAAGTTTAAAGGTATAAATTGAAAAAGAAATAAAATTATTGATCGATGAATATAAATCGTATAAATAATGAATATCTTCATTTTTCTTCTAATCAACGAATAATTTAAATTAGGCGAATATAAATACACTCATATAAATAAATATATATATATATATATATATATATATATTTTATTTATATGTATATGTATATCGTTAAATGAATTAAACGTGTGCATTTACGAAAAACGTTGTTACACAATTTCCTAACCTAATCCCACGTCGAGAGACATCATCACCAAGAAACCCACGATGGCAGCCCAGCTGGCGAATTTACCGTTTCCGCTGCAAATAGAAAAATGTTAGAGAGACACTTGCGTCGATATTGCGTAATCAAATACACGTTAACGAATATTATATTTCACATCTGTATTATTATACTGTTAACAAACACCATTCGTCATTATTTTGACTTTTATTTGATTTGATTTTATTTTATTTCTTCTTGTTTTTTTTTTGTTTTTTTTTTTTGGTAATAGCATTGAAACACATATTCAAAATCCAATCATCAATATATATTTTTAATTTTTAGTATTGTTATTAAAGACATATTTTTGAATCATAATCGATGAGTTATTTTATTTATTTGATAAATCATTCACAAGTTTCTTTCATTTTGTGATACGTGATACGATTTTATTTTCAAACCGATGCACAATTGTTATATAGAATTTTTGAAACAAATTTATCTTTCCCATAAATAATATCACTTGTTACAATGAAGAAAATTCTCACTTTCAGATAAAATAATTAAAAATTATTATTATTATCAAACTATAACGTTAACAATTGATCAAACGAATAGAAACTTCAACGTTACAAAATCAAAATACGAAAAGGGACAAACAAAATTTATCACCATAGAAAATAATTGTAAAACGGTAAATGAGAAAACAAAAAAGAAGAAAATGATAGAAAGAGAAAGAAAACAAAAAACAAATAAACAAAAGAGGATATCACGATGATTGTGGACAGGAGGAGGAAAACGTGGTGGGTGGTGAATGAAAATGGTGAGAAATAAAAAGGATTTTCTCGCGGCTTACAAGTAGGGGGAGGGGGATTAAAAGAAGAAGGACATACACACACACACACACACACACAAATAAACACACAGTGCACGTACGTACGTACGCACGCACTTATGCACGCATGCACGCACGCACGCGTCTCTTTCTGTGCCACGGTATTGCACGTCACGGCTTGTTGATTTTGTAAATTATACACGGCCATCAATTTTAACGGCCGGTGAAATGCGCCGTTGTGTTTCGGTGGGCGTTCTACCACATCAATCATATCCGCGTGGTAAATACCTCCCTTCTTCGGTTGCTCTCAGAAAATTTGTATTTTTATTGCCCATTATCGTCTCACACACACATACACACACACATACACACGTTGTTGACTTTCAAATCTTTGGACAATCGCGAGCATACGTATGTGTCAGCTTATAAGTGTTGTGTATGTGCGTTTACGTGCGTGCGTGCTTGTCGTCTCTTCGTCATCATCGATTGTCGTCAACTGTCATCGTCTTTTTCTCGTTTCCTGCTCATACTCAATCGGCTATAAAATATATATATTTATCTCTTAAGTATGCGTGTATACATGTATATATATATAAAGGGTGTTCAAAAAAACATTCAATATTAATGTGATATATAGGATACACTGCATTGAGTAAAAAGGTATAAGTAAACATAAGTCGAAAAATCAAACGTTTCTAACATGAGATATATTTTTGTTCACTAGTATCATGATTGACTTACTTATTTCTATCACATGCGATGTTAACTTTAGTGTTTTTAAAAGTTGTGAAAACTCTTATTCAAGTACCGATTGTAGATTTCATTGAAAGTCAGTAAGTTGTTGATCGGAGTTAGTAGATATTACACAGTTATGAAGTATCGTGAAAATGTCGCAAAGTAATTCGCGACTCTGTAGAAAGAAGATACCATGTGTATGTGTATGTGTAGAAATGAAAGATGGACACGTGAAAAATCCTCTATAATCATCGGAAATTTAATAGTAATATTATAAATATTGAATAATTTTTTTTTTGAACACCCTGTATATGAATCGTATATAATAATTATTCAAATATAAGTAGAGTGCATTAGAGTATTAAAATAATTGTTAATTAATCGAAGGAAACGTATATTATTGTTTAAATGTACGGAATATATGTCAGGAGCATCGTCATCCTCGAAATTCACCTTCAGACTAACACATTGTCCCCTATGAATATACTTTTATTCAATGTTGCTTATATGACTTTCCGAACATTGCGCATGTGTGCAATAGTAATAATATTCCTAATAAAGGGAATTTAAGATTATAACGATCTAATTTTACCATTTTTTTTTTTATTCTAACGTAATTATTTTATCGCTCCTGCGCAGTGATGATTTTGAGGGTTAAATTTTGCTGTAATATAAGTTAAGTGTATTAAAACATTAAAATAATTATTAATTAATCGAAGAAAACGTGTATTATTGTTTAAATGTACGGAATATATGTCAGGAGCATCGTCATCCTCGAAATTCACCTTCAGACTAGCACATTAACCTTTATGAATGTACTTTTATTCAATGTTGCTTATATGAATTTCCGAGCATTGCGCATGTGTGCAACGATAATAATATTTCTACTAAAGAGAATTTAAGATTATAACATTCTGATTTTTATATTATTTCGCAAGTGTAACGTTCAGAAAGTTATATAAACAATATTTGATAAAAKAATTTTGATAGAGAATAACATGTCAGTCTGAAGGTGAATTTTGAGAAAGACGGTGCTCCTAACATATATTCCGTGCTTTTAAACCATAATTCACGATGAATTAACAATTATTTTAATACTCTAATGTGCACTCTGTGCTTATATTAGAATAATTATTATACACGTGTTATATATGTAAAAAAGAAAAAGATAGATAGAGTTCATTGGTCGTAATACCAACGATCACCTTTTACCCCGACGCCCTGGTGTCACGACGAGGATTCTCGATCGAGGGTAACTACCAACACCAACACCACTACTGCAACCAACTTACTTTTCTTCCTGACTAATAATATTTTTGTTGTTTCAACGATTATAACAATGTTGTATCTTACTGATAAAAAAGAAAAAAGCAACAAAATGTGAGAAAGATAATTGGAAGAGAACTACCGTGAGAACTTACTCAAATGGTAGATAATTTAAAACGAAACTAAGAAATAAATAAAGAAATAAGTAAAGAAAGAAAGAAAGAAAGAAAGAAAGAAAGAATGATAGAAATTAAAAAAGATATTAGAAAGAAAACAACTAAGCGTTCCTATTCACCGAGCAAAAGGCAAAATTTTAATTGCAAAAAATGTATAGTTGCTATTATCCGTGAAAAAGATAGTAAACGTTTCTCTTATACTTTTTCATCTTCTCATCTCTTCGTCATCTTTTATTATTTTAGATATTCTATTTCTTCTTCATCTTCTCATTTATTCGACAAGAAAGATAAATTCTCTGAAAGATGAAGGCATTCCTACCAGTCGATATCTTCTAACTCTTTAAAACTTGTACCAATAACCTTCTGCTCTCACTTCCCACCCCCTTTCACCTTCTCACTCCTGAACGAAGCATCTCATCGCTAACCTTCCCCTTCCCCTTCCCCTAACCACCACCAATACCACCTTAATCCTTTTTCTTTCTTTTCATCTTTCCGATCTTGGTTTTTTCTTTTCTTTTCTTTTCATCTTTTTTTTTTCGTAAGAGAAATAATCGTTCGACCGTATCGACTACTCAGTATGAATCGATTAGCATAGCGCGATTCACCTTTCTATTAAACACATTGTAAAGAGACTCGTAAATATAATATAATCAAACAATTTATTTGAAATTGTGTTACAATGTCGAAGAGTTAGTAAGAGAACGAAAATGATCGATCGATCGATAGATCAATAGATCTATTCGTTATAATGAACATAAAGAAAAAGGAAGAAAAGAACTAACAAGGAAATTAATAATTATCAAATATGAATATGAAAAATTAGCAAAATTAAGAGAACAAGAAAGGTAAATAAAATTAAATTATGTGAAATTAAATTAGGGTAAATGAAATTAATTATATTAAATTAATTAAATTTGTAAATAAAAATAAGCAAAAATTAGAAAAATTACTAATGGAAAAGTTCGATAGGAGAGGTAATAAAATAAATGAAAATGTATTCAAAAATAAATGAAGTATTAGAAAGAAAAACATCAGTTATAAAAATGAAACAGAGAGAGAGAGAGAGAGAGAGAGAGAGATAGAAAAGTAATGAATCGTATGAGAAAGACAAAAATGAGTGAAAGAAAGAGAAGGAAAAGCAGTCATCAGGTAACGAAGACTTGATCTCATTTTTTCAAGAGAAAAAGAGAAAATAAGAAGAAGAATAAGAGAAAGAGAAAGAGAAAGAGAAAGAGAGAGAGAGAGGGAAACTAATGCGTTGATAAAGCAGATTCGATCGTTAATTAGTGGTTAAGTATACCGGAATAGTTCTCGTTAGTTTTCACACCGAAAAGATCACACGGGTTTGATTTGGAGGGTTGAACCGAGGTCGTGCAACGGTTTTCTTAGAAACGAGGGGAGAGGAATAAATGAAAGAAGAAAGAAAGAGAGAGAAAAAAAGAGAGGTGTATTTTCACTTTTGTGTTTTCCGGGTCCTCGAGGGTTCCCGAGGGAGCCAGTCGAGGTTGACTGTCTCAGGAGTCTTCTCTTTACGTTCAGAGATGCTTCACCTAAGTAACAACCAACGAGAAAAAAAAAGAAGAAAATAAAGAAAGAAAGAGAGAGAGAGAGAGACAGAGAAAAGTAGCGGCTCTTTTGGTATACACTGGCAAGACGGTTAGATCGCACGCGAAATACAAAAGAAGCCAATTATAATGACAATGCTCGTACGGTTTAGGCCAACGTTCTGGGGGCCTGGGAAAGAAATTTGCTCTTGCACGTTCGTTTTAACGCGTTCGCGAAAGAGTGAGAGAGATAACTAGAAAGAGTAAGAAAGAAGAAAAATAAAGATTAAGTCGACTCGACTATCTACGGCACTGTCGTCACGCGCCATTGTACCGTAATCGTTCTCGAATAGAACCACTGACGAATATGTGTGCAAAAATATTCACCGTATACTCTATCTTAAACTATATCTTAACTATAATCACATTTTTATTTATATGTATATATATATATATTTTTTTTATGTTTATTTATATTGATTTTTTTTTATTATTTAAACGTTCATATATAAATGAAGTTTTGTAAGTTGTTGAAATAAATTTTGTTTGGCGAATCGTATTATATATATAATAAATATATAATATAATTAATATACATATTTCATATTATATAATTAATTAATATATAATATAATTTTTTAATATATGTAATAAATTGATATACTTATTTTGTATATTAATAAATATATATANTTTTTTTTTTTTTTTCTTTTAAAAGAAGATCGTTGAACACGTCTCGCCTCGATGAACTCTTATCGATATTTCTTACTTTTTGATTGTTTTTTTTTTTTTTTTTTTTTTTTTTTTTTATAGTAATCGAATTATTTTTCAACGATTCGACCGATCAATTTGTAAAAAACAAAAATATTTTCTTTCATTTTTAAAATTTAATTGCAACGAAGAGTCAATTGTTCAAAAATGTTGTATCGTCAATGAAAAATCAAAAAGACAATTTTGTACAAAATTAAAAAAAAAAAACAAAAAAAAGAATTCTTTTTCGTGTTATATCTCGTTGAAATTATTTCAATTCTTTTTGAAACGTACGATCAATTAAATTTGTCAAAATACATGAGACAACGTTAGCTAACGAACGAACGAACGGAAAGGAAAGGAAAGGAAAATGAGAAAATAAAATGTAATTTATGCAAATACCAAAAAAAAAAAATGTTATGGGGGTAAAAATCTACAAGGGGGAGAGATGAAAGATCGAACATATAATCTTTCGTCGTGAAAGATATGGCAAGGAACTGTGACGTAACGAGTTGCGTGTCGTTGTACTAAACGCAAGCATAATGGAAAGGAGGGCTGAAGGGGATTTGTTGAAAGAACCAGATGTTTAAAGAAAAAGAACAAGAAAAAGAAAGAGAAAGAGTGAGAGGGCAATGTCCAAGGATAGAAACATAGATAGGTGTTTCATTCGTTATGGTTTTTGTCTAATATATTCCTATTTTAAATATTAAAAAAAAAATATATATATATATATATATATATATATATATATATATATATATATATTTGTATTAAAAATATATTAGTACTTGTTTTACTTAATTAAAAATACTAAAATAAATTTTTCAATATGAGGAACATTAATATGTGTATATTCAATGTGATAGATAAAAAAACAACTGTGTATTATTTATATAAAATATATTTTTTAAAGTATTGGCATTATTGATTAACCAATTCAATAACACGAGGGTGCAGTTTTCAACCACAACCTAGATATATAATTAAAAAGTTACTTTACGAATTCCATATTTAAAAAAAAAAAAAAAAAAGCAAATATATTGAGATACACGGAAAAAGTGTGAAATTAAATGTAAAATTAATTAAATGTAAATGATTGGTGTGAGTCAAACAAAACCGACGACTGTATGAAAAAATAATCATTGAAAGAAAAATCACATAAAAATCGGTAATATTATAGTATATAAGTTAAAACTAGATAAAAAGTAAAGTAATAGTCGTGTTAGTCGAAGGATTAGGAATTCGATGAGTTATCGGCCGTGACGATACATAGTATGTATATACGCACAGCAACATGGGTAACGATGCAGGATAGTCCACTTATCTTTAAGTTAAGTGCCCATTAGCAAGAAAATTGCAAGAGAAACTCGTACAAGTTATTGCCAACGGCAATTGGTTGGAAGCGTCTAAGCGTGTCAAGCGTCACACCTCGAGTATTATTTTTCACGAATGTTAACCTTGAAAATTTTGACAATTCTTAATTTTTTTTTATCATCTTCAAAAGTAAAGAAAGTATCAATCTTTAAATCGAGCACAAAACTTTTCAACCCATCCTTGTATTTGATTAAATAAAAATGAAATTTTATTTTTTTTTTTTTATTTTTTTTACATATCAAATTCTTACGTTCAATCATGGGATTTTAATTTATATTTGAATCAAGATTATGTATTTATTCTGATCAACGATCCTACGTTTTGTCTTTCTATTTGATTTATATTTTTTGTTGTTATTTAATCCTTTCTTCTTTTGAACAATCCGATCATATAGAAAAGTTTATCCTAAAATTTTATCGAGAGAAAAAAAAAGGATAAAAAAAGAGAGAGAGAGAGAGAAGCACCGTAGTTAATACTTCAACTTGGAGCCCTTTTCGTACCCTAAAGGAAGCTACATAACTGCTACGACTTATTGTTAGCATGTACTACACATTGGATGCGAATTCACCCACCTACCCTCTTTTTTACCAGAGCATTTAACTTTTAACTAACTACGATGTTTTACAATTTTTATTGTATCATAAAAAAAAAAAAAGAAAAGAGAAGAAAAAAACTAGATCATAGAACACAGGAAAGTAATCTTGTCAAGTACATACGTACATACACATACACACATAATATATGTATACCTACTCGAGAAAGTAAGACTATATAGAGGTTGAGTCCATTGCTTGCTGCTAAACGAGAGAGAACACGTTTCTTCATCTTCTATTATTTATTCTATAATACGTCACATATGAAAATTATATTGTTATGTTAAAAAAGAAAATAGAAAATTAAAATAGAAGAAAACCCTCACTAACTAAAAATAAGTAGATAAAAAAAAAGAGAAAGACAGATATAAACAGATAAAATAAATTAACGTTCGCATATAAGTATTAATATAAAAGTATACACATACGTACGTATTTATGTATCAATAAATATAACTCGTGTATAATAACTATTCTAATATAAGTAGCAATGCATTAGAGTATTAAAATAATTGTTAATTAATCGAAGGAAACGTGTATTATTGTTTAAATGCACGGAATATATGTCAGGAGCATCGTCATCCTCAAAATTCACCTTCAGACTAACACATTGTCCCCTATGAATATACTTTTATTCAATGTTGCTTATATGACATTCCGAACATTGCGCATGTGTGCAATAGTAATAATATTCCTAATAAAGGGAATTTAAGATTATAACGATCTAATTTTACCATTTTTTTTTTTATT
>NW_015148985.1:1064187-1082406 GCF_001465965.1 Polistes dominula
TTTATTATTAATATATATTATAATTAAATATAATAATTTATAAAATATATATAATATATAATAATATATCTTATTAATATTAAATTAATTATATATAAATATTATTATTAGTATATAAAATTAATAATTATAATATTAGAGATAACACATTTAAATATAGATATAATATAATATCTACACACACACATTTAATTTATATCTATATTAATAGATATAATATATATAATATAATATATAAATTTTGATCTATATATATACTAGTATTGTGGTTTAAATGATTGACATATTCGACGATGACACACCAACCATAGGGAATATATTTTCTTTCGAAAATCGTGACACGTACATTTTTTCTTACGAGCTACTTATTTCATTTCACGTACATATTTTAAATATTCGCGTATGTATGCATGCATACATGTACGTATGTATGTACGTATCACGATCGTTCAAAAGAGAAGCGAAACGATCGGATTTCTCGATCAAACGGAGAAATCGCTAGTTAATAAAAATAGCACGCGCCCTCGAAACGCTCGTGCTCGAACCTCAAGTATTGTTTTTTTTTTGTTTTCATTTTTTTGAATCAACCAACTTTGCCGACGAATCACTAAATTCATTGGAATTTTACTGGAATTCCTGCTACTTCTACTTTATTTCTTTCTTTCTTTTTTACTCGTTCACTAACTCGGTAAAAACTAAGAAATCATTCAATTTATTTAAGTCATACCGAATCGATCGAGTGTTCAATAATTCAACAAAATGTTTTTCCAAACGATATATGTGAAAATCACTACAAGTTATAAGGAAAAACAAAAACAAACCAATCCTAATTGAATTATTAAAAATAATAAAACACGTGTACATTCATTTATTTAAAACAAAAAAATTACAACAAATTTTGTTCAATGATGATAATAATATTTAAATAAGATACCTCGATAATTTTTAAAATTCCAATTAATTCTATTAAATTAAACAATAACAACAACAACAACAACAAATTATTTTTACGTTACGAAAATACAACAAAAGAAAAAAAGAAAACGAAAGAAGAAGAAGAAGAAGAAAAATATGAAAGAAAGAAAAAGGGTGCAAGCCCCCGAAATAGATTTTGGGTATTGTGTCGGTGGGAAAAGCCTCTTCCGCCCTTCTGACTCCATACTCTACCTCGAATTCTAATTCATAGTGAATAGGACCGGAGGGTGAAACGTGAGACGGAAATAGGTGCAAGTGCAGTACGGTACCTTTACCAACCACTGGACGATGGTTAACAGACAATTAAAAATAAAAAAAAAATAAAAATAAAAAATAGAAAAGAACATAAAAGAGAGCGAGTTTAGGGTAGACGAGAGTAAAATAAAACTGGAGTCTCAGTTGAAGAAACGAGTTATATATAAACCTTTCTTCTACTTCTTTTTTTTTTTTCAGTGCGAACCCGTGAAACCCTTTTTGTTATGTTCAAACGATTTTTCTAGTTTTTTTTTTTTTTTAAACATGTTAACGATATAATTTTTGAGATTCTAATCTTGGTAAACCTAAGATAGACACATATCCATCGATCGTTAAAAATTAATTTAAAAAAAATATTAAATTAAATAAATAAATATAAATGAAAACGTACCTTTCGTGAGCTTCCGGTATGATATCATCAATGACAACATAAATCATGGCTCCTGCTGCGAAAGCCAATGCATAAGGTAAAGCAGGTGCTGCTAACGTCACCCCCGCAGCACCAAGGACACCAGCGATTGGTTCAACCATACCAGAAAGCTGCCCGTACCAGAAGCTCTTCAAAGTGCTGATCCCTGCTGCCTGTAAGGGCAATGAAACTGCCAAGCCCTCGGGAAAATTCTGAATGCCAATTCCGATTGCCAGGTTCCTGCAAAATCATAAATAGGAAAAAATATCTGCATTTGAATTTTTCAAGTGTCATCGTCTACTAAACGCGTGTTTGAATGTTATAATTAAAAATTCCATTGATTTTTCATATTCTTGTCAGCAACAAGCCTAAATTTATCATTGTTTATTGAATTTATATATAAAAAGGGTTAGATACCCCATACTTAAAAGTTTATGAATCTTAATTTAATAATTTATTATTAATATTTTGTATATATGACAATGTTAACGTGCACAAAGATCAAAGTAGAAAACACAAAATGTGAAATCTCATCTCAGAGAAGATTCGAAGTTTAGAACATCGAATGGATGAATGGTTGGTTGGTTTGTAGAGAGAGAGGAAAAGAGAGAGAAGCAGAAACAGGCGGGGAGGATGGGTGGGTTGTATTGGGAGAGACGATTAGGAGGTATACGAGAAATTCGCCTGATCACGCTTATAAATTATCATTTCTAAAGAGAAAGAAAAAGAGATAGAAAATGAACAAAATAAAGAAAGAGAGAGAGAGAGAGAGAGAAAAAAAAAAGATTCTAACGTGGTGGATCGTATCGATTCTTGGAAGGCAAAACTGGATTCCATAAAGCGGAAGAGGAGACGATGACTTGGGTCTTAGGTCTCTGAAATCATGCGAGAAAGAGAGAAAGAGAGTTGTGCGTCCTGCAAAAATCCAGGTTCACATCATCAAAAGAAAGAAAAGGGTGGGAGAAAGGGGGATGAGAGGAAGGGGAGGGAGGAGGAGGGGGGTAGGTAAGCATGTGTGAGCAAGCAAAGATCCGACAATAAGAAGAAAAGCATAGTGGAGACAAGGTGAGTCTCTGATATAGCTGTTGCTGTATTGCTATTTCTGCTATTGGTGCTATTATTGATTCTCTGATGCTGATGGTGCTATTGGTGTTACTGCAGAACTCCTGCTGCTGCTGCTGTTGCTTCTGTTGCTGTTGCTGGTTTGCTTCGAAACGAGCAAAGGCGAGTTCTTGAAACTGGTCGACGAGCTTCGACATTCTCAACATTTTTCCATCTGCTCTTCCTCTACCCCACTTTACCACCCCAACAACCCATACTAGATACTTTGCCATGTTGGAAATCAGACTCCTGTTTCCTTCTTCTTCTTCTTCTTCTATCATCATTTTCTATCTTCTATCTTCATCTTCATCTTTATTTTCTTCTTCTTCTTCTTCTTCTTCTTCTTCTTCTTCTTCTTCTTCTTCTAGTGTTTTCTGTGTTTATCTGTACATATGTGTATGTATGTACGTATGTGGGTATCTTTTTATCGAATTTTGTTCCTACCAAGTCGAGTTTCTCATTGCTATCGTAAATAAGATGTGAATGGACATCTACTCTGACCTTCTCCTATTTTTTTTTTCTTTTCTTTTTTTTTTTTTTTTGCATAATATACATATCATGTGTGGTCATTCAAGTTGGAATTCTTGCATGTATAAATAAAGATACGTACATTTTATCTGATAAGATTAATCCGATCTCGTATTTCTGTCTTAACTTGGTTTTTCTTATCTTTCTTTTTTTCTTTTTTTTTTTACTTTTTTAAACAATATCGTAGAAATTTTTGCATTAATAAATGAGATAAATATATATTATGTTAAATAAAAAAAAAAAGTACAAAAAAATCTTTCTATCCGTTCGTCGAAGTGCATCGAAACTTCAAATGGTGCTCCGCATCGTCGATCTTTTCATCGAGATTAGAAAGTCTAAGCTATAGATCTTTGATATATGTATACGTTTATATAATACGTGTGTGTGTGTGTGTGTATGTGTGTAAAAATGTATAGTAGATTCAAAGTAATTAAAGTGAATCCTTTAATTAATCTGATCTGTTTGATAAGTTACATTGTTTTAACGTCGAGTATTATCGAACTGTATAATCTAATCAATAGATCGAACCTTACGGTGAAACTTTTCAAATTCGATAATTCCTTGATAAATTTTTGTTTATTTATTTATTTTTCTTTCCTCTTTTACTTCTTCTTCTTCTTCTTCTTCTTCTTCTTCTTCTTCTTCTTCTTCTTTTATTTATCTTTATCTTTATCTTCTTATTTCTGTTTTATTCGACCTTTATTCATTCTTTTTCTCTGGCGACCTCGTAGATCGCTAAACGTGATCTACGATTCAGGTAATAACACGGTAAGATCTTTTTCTCAAAGAAAGAGAGAAAGAAAGAGAGAAAGAAAGAGAAGGGGAGAGAGAGAGAGAGAGAGAGCGCGAATGATTCGTATGAAATTTTGTCTCTACGAAAAAAAATTAAAGAAAAAATTTATAATTTTAATAAACCAAATAATTATTGAAATATTCTTTCTAATAAATATACATATATATTTAAATATAAATTTTTATACAAATAATTATACAATAATATAATATAATATTTTTTTGTTATTTATAATTAAATTTTAATTAATTTTATTGTATATTATATTATATTATATTATAATATATACATCAATATATATATTTTATTTTAAAAATTACATTTTTTTAATGCATAATTCATAAACATTGCATATCATTATAAATCCCATCAAAATTTCGTACAATTTTATTTTTTATTCCTACAAATAAATAAACAATTATTCTCATATTATTATTAAATAAAATTTTCGAAAAAATACTTCGTAGTAAATTTCGCGAAAGTATTTTTTCGTAATCGGGTCCATTGCTAGAGAAGAACGCGAGAGGAACGCGAAAAGAGAAGTCAAGTAAAAGTAGAATGAGGAATAAGGATGAAAATGAGGATGAGGATGAGGTGGAAGGAGGAGGGTAAGAAGTACGGCAGGTGAATGAACGACAGGATCATCGTATACGTGTAAACAGAATGGCCTTGTATATGTGTGTTAGTGAACACACACACACACACACACACACACACACAGAAACATAGACGAGAAAAGATCACATATTGTACTGTGAGATGCTATTCTAAAGTTGTATCTAGCAACAGAAGAAAGGAGGGGAATTAGGAGAAGAAAAGGGGGACAAGGGAGAGGTGAGGTGAGGGTGGGGGAAGGGGGAGAATATCATTGCACGAGACCCCGTTTTCTCTTGCAGAAATCTTGGCTCATTCTCCGATATCAGTCGGTCGTTCACCGGTCCAAGGCTCTATGGTGTTTTGTAGTAGAAAATCGTTTCTGAGAGAAAGAAAGAGAGAGAGAGAGAGAGAGAGAGAGAGAGAGAGAGAAAGAGAAGATTCCACTTATGTTAGAGAAAGAAAAGAAATAATAGAAATAAAGATAGAAAGATAGAAAGAGAAAGAGAATCGGTCGGATGAATGAACGGAGAGACTCGGTGAAATCGGATTCCTTTGGTATGAACCGAGAATGTCGGAAATGGTATCCTAAAAGCTTACTCTAACCACCCTACCACGACGAGAATACACCAAGGTCGTTACGTGAATCCCCATAGTCGTGTCGCAGAAGATTATTTAAGATACCAAACGATTTAGTTAATAATTAATATTATTGTATTAAATAATTAAATGGAAAACGTTCGATCGTTTAAATTTAAATGTGTTTCAATTTTTTAATCGAACATTTTGCATTTCATACGATATGGTTTTTTCTTTTTTTTTTTTTTTATTGGTAACATATTGTAAGTAATATAAATTATTAAATTATAATTAATTTAGCATTAATAATAAATCAAAAATGAAATTAAAGGGAAAAAGATATACTTTGTAAGAAATGATGTAAAATCTTGAATGAAACTTTAAACGTTTAAAGATCTATGCTGGTGTAATCCCATAAGAGAAAGAAACGAGAAAACGGGATCGTAAAGAAAACAACTGTCTGAATGAATGAAGAGAAAGAGAAAGAAGTAAAAAGAGATAGAGAGAGAGAGAGAGAGAGAGAGAGAGAGAAAGAAAGAAATAGAAAAAGTTCGTAGATACATGGAACGCGGTAACGAAGGTCTTCCACGATTCATCGTCTTAAATCGTTGCTGCTGAGTTAGCTGTAGGAAATAGGATCGATAAAAATCAGTCGAGTTTCAAAGTCGAGAATTGAGAAGGAAAAAGAAGTGGTAAAGAAGGAGGAGGAGGAGGAGGAGGAGGGGATTGAGGGGGAGGACAGGTAAGTAGCTCACGTAAGAAACATATCTAGCAATACCTTGTATGGAGTAGTTCTTGAAAATTTTTGCTTTTATGTCACGAATCGCATTCGTTATCGTAGTAGGATCATAGTTTTAAAGAAAGATTGTTAGAACAAATTAAAATATAGAAAGAAACAATAACAAAAAAAAATTGTATTTTAAACGTGAATGAATAAGTAAGTAAGTAAATAAGTAAGTAAGCAAGTAAGTAAGTAAGTAAGTAAGTAAGTAAGTAAGTAAATAAGTAAGTAAACGAGAGAGAGAGAAAGGGAGATAGGGAGGAGGAAGAAGAGGAGGAGGAGGGTTATTGAAGAGAACGACGTGGTGAGGGAAAGGAACGAAGGAACGAGTTGAGACGATGAAAAAGGGAGCAAAAAAATAGTTCAGGGTTCTTCATCC
Organism: Polistes dominula; assembly: GCF_001465965.1. Next base: position 1,070,582 of record NW_015148985.1, read on the forward strand.
ATAGCGGGAGCTCGGTAACGAGGATCTTCCGCGATCCAGGTCGTTGGATCTAAAAGATCCAGGAACTACTACAATTTACAAGGAACAATAGATCAACATTAGAACTGAAAGAGAGTGTGTAAGATAAAGAGAGAGAGAGAGAGAGAGAGAGAGAGAGGAGTTAACTTTGAACGTAGTCGTTGAGAACAGGTGAATGAATGACGCGATCTCTCAAACCTTTCTTTCTATTTTACTCGTACAGAAAGGGGGAACGGTGGGGTTAGGAAAGAGACGTGTGCTTCTACTGTCGCGTTCAGTATTATCCAGTAAGAAAGAGAAAGAGAGATAGAGAGAGAGATAGGTCGTTGTATGGTATGTCATACCAGGCGGCGTGTCTTGCGTTATTTCATGGGACGGCATCCTCGTCGCATTCCTATCGTTCGAGAGGTAGTACATAAGTGGTTGTACAGTTAACTCGTCGGGGCCCGGCCGTTTGCCAGTCGCACCAAGGGAGGTCACCTGAGTTCCAAGAATGATCCTTCCTCTTCTATCTCACTCACTCACTCATTATTCTCTCTTTCTCTTTCTCACATAACTGCCGCACACACCGCGTAACTTATTCGTTCCATCTTATTTCGTTTCTCCTTCAAACAGTTCTTTCTTTCTCTGTCTGTCTGTCTGTCTGTCTGTCTGTCTGTCTGTTTGTCTGTCTATCTTTCTCTTCTCTCTTTGACTTTGACTCTCTATCCATCCATCCATCCATCCGTCCATCCATCCATCCATCCATCCGTCCATCTATCTTTTCCATTCTCTACACATTTCCAGTATTCCAAGTAAACTTCTTCGTTCCGGCAAATCCACTCTTCTCTTCTTATATTTCATTTCTTTTATTTTATTTACTAAGCAGTTCTTTTCTATCTTTCCTTCACGGTCAGGGACGATACTTTCCCAACTCGTGGTCTACGCCACCATCAACATAGACAGTTAGGCTGATGTTCTCGAATTCAACTCAAAATCAACCAACCAATCAACGATTATTATATTTTTCCTGTCTCTTTGTACTCCAACTATACTTCTTTTTTTTTTTTTTTTGAACTATTTAAGATCATTTTTCTTACATATTTTTTACAAATATATATTTAAGATGATCTTTTTGATTAATCTTTTACACGTTATTAATAAAGTGTCTGATTTATTGTAAAATAAGTTTGAAAATATTCTGACGTACGGTAACGTTAATAAAATCTACCTTTACCGACAGAGGGTTAAAAAAAAAGAACTAGAGAGGGAGAAGGGGATAGAAACAAAAAAAAATGATAAATAATAGACAGTCTAAAACAATGAGTCATGCATTCATAGAGTTACGCTCCCGTGCACTGCTCGACCTAAGAAGTTATTCAGGAGTCCGAGAGAAGAAGAAGAGAAGAAGAAGAAGAAGAAGAAGAAGAAGAAGAAGAAGAAGAAGAAGAGAACTCTGAGAGAGACTCGTGGATTTCCGTGAAGAGTAAGATGTGGTATGCGATAATGTTAAAGTAAGATGCCGATACAGAAAGCAAGAAAGAAAGAGAGAGAGAGAGAGAGAGAGAGATAGAAGTTAGTCGAGCATTCTTATCGGTACCATCATCATCGTTGTTGCTAACACTTTGGTACAGCTGCATTGTCGTTAGTGGTCACACTACTGCCACGGTACACTGTGCACCGGTCTGGTAAAACAGACCCCCTGCTAGCAAACCAGAAGAAAAAGAAGAACAAGGAAGAAGAAGATGAAGAAGAGGTGGAGGAGGAAGAGGAGGAGGAGGAAGGCGTGTTTATTGACCCTCGATGGAATTCATCGAGATTCTCAGCGAATCGTTTCGTCGATCTCTCGAGTACCGTCTCTCGCGAGTCTGCGTGGCACCTTTTACTCTTACTCTTCTTCTTCTTCTTATTTTTATTCTTCGTCTTCTTCTTATTAAGAAAGAGAAAGAGAGAGAGAGTCATAAAACGGAACCAACAGAGATTCCGAATTTGTAGACTTGTTACCGTTAAAACGTGAAATATGCGGTAAGATCCAAGGAACGTTTAGTGAATCCCACCAATAGGTGGCAATAGTACCAAAAGGGTTAAAGACAAATTCTATTTTAATCTTTGTAATCGTTTCTTGTGAATTCATATATTAGATTGTTCCAAAAGTTTCTTCTTTTTTTTAGTAATTCTATGGGCACAATATTTTTTAAGTTGAATAATTGAAAGTATAGAAAAAGGTAAAATAGAGTAGAATCGTAAAATACAAAAAAAAAAAGTATATTACGCATGCAATATTGTTTAACTTATCACCAAAAAAAAGAAGAAATTTTTGGGACGAGCTAATATCAGTAGATCAAAAACCAATGCGGTTAAGTCGGAGGAAAATAAATTTAATACTTACATATATATGTATATCTAATATCGTTCTAACATCTCTAAACGTTAGTAGAAGACTGACAAATGAGTATGAAAACTACACAGTATATTGAAAGTACACCGAATCATCTTTTAACCGAACACGAAGGTCAATGTGTTTACAAGTTCGACGACGAGATTCTAAAATAAAAACGACAATATTGCTAAATAAATACCAGTTAAGGAGTGAGAAAGAGAAGTACATATATAAACAAAACATTCACAACGATCGAGAAAACGTTCTTTCGATTAGTTTAACCTCTCTACACCTTTCCTTTCATAGACGTCATTCTAACTAGCTTCTGATCGGACGTGTTTCTGTTATACGTATTATACGTTTCTATTATTTTATTTTTTTATTATTTATCATCTCATTTATATTACATATTATCTTTTCACATCCTCTTTTTTAACGATACTCTAATTATAATAACATTTTAATAATTAATATTGTTAGATGTATTTCGTTTTATATACGATGCTCATATATAATAAGTATGCACATATATAACACTAGCTAACAGTACACACATTCGTGTGTATATATATATAGTAATATGCACACATATACGCAAAATAGATTTGTTACTTTTCTAATCTCATTTTTATATTACAATATAATTAAATTTCACATTGATATACTAATTAGTACATAGATTTATATACTTTGTTTCTTTAGTTCATCGATAGCTACCACGTGTAACTTATGTACTAGTTAATTTTATAAGATTAGTATGATAATTAGTTAAAAATTGTCAAATTAATTGATTAATAATCGCGACAGTTGTTATCTTGATTGAACGTTATTAAATCGTTTTATAAATACTGCAATTACGACAATACAAAATTTTTTTTATAAATGTCAGATCGTTAATATATTTTTAATAAAAACATTTTAGAGCCTCTGTGTGTGTCTCGATATTTTCTATATTATTAAATTACGTTTTTTGTTGGAGTGTGAACTTTCGAAATGATCGCATCGAGGAATGGAATTTTAATACCTCAAGTATGTACATATGTATGTGTATGCATGTTAAATATCAAAATATTATCAATGAGATAATCATATAATATAAATTTAAAATATTTATATAGAATTTAGATAATGAATTTTTAAATTAATTAAATATGTGTATATGATCTTATTTAAAAGTAAAATTCTATAATTAATAACAGTTAATAAAGAAAAATAATTTTAAAAAATTAATGTTCACATGTTCGAATTTCTTATTGAAAAATACAAACAATAATATAAATCAATAATAAAGAATAAGATAATAAAATATGATTTATTCTTAAATTTTACACCCAAAATTAGCATAATTGATAAAAGAAATGGATTAAATGTTATCAAATATTTTACAAAAAAAAAAAAACATAATGTACAATCAAGTAGATTTTATTTCTTATTTAAAAAAAAAAGAAAAAGAAAAAATCAATCATTTTTAAGAAGGATAAGTTTCTTTCAAGGTAGAAAGAGAAAGGGAAGAATGTTAGAAACATGATTAGGATCCGGGAGAAAGTATTGTCAAGTAATTAGATAGGATAGATAGATTTCTTCGTATGTGTGTGCTGTATGTGTATGTGTGTATAAAATTTCACGATTATCATTATTTCTAATCATTTACCAAGAATAAGATTTAATATCGAAATATTGCAACACACAAAAATCTTTATAAATGAGAATTTATAATATATATATATATATTATATAATTAGAAAAATAATATACAGGGTGAGTATGCTAATTGAATAACTCAAAGGTTATTCGTTATAGGAAAAAATGTTTCAAATAAATGTTCCATAGTATCAAGAAGGTAAATTACACAACAGTGTTTTTGAAATTTTTCAATAAATCCTCGCACATTGATATACGTAAAACAAAAATTACGGACGAGAGAACAGTACATTTTATGATCACACATTTATAGCTTTAATTCATATATAATAATAATAATAATTAACATTAAAACAAGACGTGAACAAACACAATCACTGTAATGCAACGTGTCCACTAAGTTACATAAAACGTATTATATCACAGATTTAATGAATAAATCAATCAATTTACAAACTATCTATCGATTGGATCTAACGATAAAGTATATTAATCAACAATTATAAAACATACTTATATATTGTTACAAAAAAAAAATAATAATAATACGATAAACCAAAACGTATCACCAATAAGGAGTGTGGAGGGAAGAGTGGGATAGGGGGGAGGAAACAAAATAAAAACGTTTTCGAGATAAGACAATCTCTTTTCCCCTTTTTTCCTTCATAACTTTCAGATGAAATATAATTTACTAAAAAAAAAAAAAAAATAAAGAAAGAAAAAAAATTGTTGAAAATGCAAATAACATATATATATATATATATATACACATACACATTATATCTGTTTGAGTTTTTAGGGTTGATCTTACGATCTTATGTTAGTGTTTTACGTAGGTGGCCTATACGCTCTCGAAGACGAGAGAGAAAGAGCTCGGAGCTCGGCGTTGGTGGAATGCGGGACAGGCAAATCGCGGTCGGCCAGCTTACGCCTCGTTCCCATGCATTCCTTTACTCCCCTTTATTCCCCTTCACCTTACCCCCATCATTCTATCTCTTTCTTTCTTTCTTTCTTATTTTCCATCTCTCTCTCTCTCTCTCTCTTTCTGTCTCTCGCCCTTCGTTTTACACTCCTGCTACCTCCCTCTCCAACCATTTCTCTTTCTCTCTTTCTCATCTCTTCGTTTTATCCTCTCTTCTTACTACACAAACACAATTCAACAACACACATATAAGAAAGTTTTACATGTGAAAGCAACGTTTTCCTTCTTTCTCTTATCGTGCATACACGTTGATGATGATACACGCACGTACAGCAAACAAGACTTTCTCTCTCTCTCTCTCTTTCTCTCTCTCTCTCTTTCTTTCTTTTTTTTGCTTTATTTCTGTCTCTTTTTCTCTCATACTCGGTCCACTCATCCCCATTTTCTGTTTCTTTTCTATCTCATTCTCTCCCTTTCATCTTTATATCTTCGGGTCTCCGATTACCTTGGCCGGTTCGCCCCTGCCGAGTAACGAGAAGGGAAAAGGAGAAGAAGGGAGAAGGAGTACCTTCGTGCTTCCTTCGGGACCATTCCCCTCTCTTTCATTCTTTCTTTCTTTCGTTCTTTCGTTCTTTCGTTCTTTCTTTCTTTCTTTCTTTCTTTCTTTCTTTCTTTCTCTCTGCTCCTGCTATTTCATCCGAGCTTCTTCTTTTGGGATCTCCGGACCGACACGGCGAAGAAAGCCTCGTTATGGTATTCCAGACCGATCGATTTAGCGTCCAGCTAGTGTGCTGCTAGCCGGCACCATTGTTGCAAACGAGTGCACAATTTTGATTCTTGAAATTTTATTATAAAAAAAAACAATGCGTACTATTTCTTTTTTTCTTTCTTTGTTTTTCTTTATACATATATATGTGTATTTTATTAACCCTTTGAGTGGTGAATACTTTTAACCAAAATGTTTTGTAGGAACGGAATAATGTATTATTAATCAGATTTTAATAATAAATTATATTTAATAATTAAAGTTTTTGTCTCTGTGTGTGAATATAATTTAATTAATTAAAATAAATATTATATATATATTATATTTTATATTAATATTAACAAACATGTATATACGTTGATAGACCACTCTATTAATTTTGATTAAACACATATATACGTCCGTAGCACTCTAAGGGTTAAAGAAAATACAAAATGTTAATTAATCAGTTTCAAAATTTAAGATCTAATAGTTTTTTTTTGTTTTTGTTTTTTTATTATTATTATATACGATAATGATAAATATCATATCATTCGAATTTTATTATACGTAATTATGATTGATGTATTTTATGATTTAAATTAGTTTACAGTATGATTTAATATCTTGTTGATATTCTACCGATCGGTTTCATTATTATCAGCAAAATTTAATAGTTTTATCAATGATATTTCTATCACGATATTTGTTTTATTTATTTTTTTTTTTTCATTTTTTTTGTATAACTATTTCGATCGAGAAGTTTCTTCGCGTTCGAATGATAATATCTTGGGAATAATCATTAATAATTAATTTTATGTTTAATAATGAACAAATTTATGAAAGGAAAAATGATTAAACGTGTTAAATGATAATAGTTTTAATCGATAATTTGAAAAGATATTTTCTAACTCTTTTTCGATAGAAATAATGTTAATTAAATGTTAACACGTGTAACAATTTATTAGTTACTTTTTTTTTAACAAATGTAATATTTATTTATAAATAATTATACAATCTGTTATTTTTGAAAATAATTTTCTTCTATTTTCGATTAATTTAGTCTATCTTTTGGGTAATTGTCGTATTCATTGGCGAATAAAAAATGGCGATTTGGATCGAATAAATTAAATATCAAAGCACAACGAATTCATTGATATACAATAATATATTTAAATATAATTTATATTATAATAACGAATAATAATAATAATAATATTATTTACGTTGTGTGTTACTTTAAGTTTAGCTTTGTGGAGTTCGACATGGCGGCTGATCGGATGAGTTCGACGATGGAACGTTTGCCGCCATTTTGGCGGCATCACATGAATGACGATGACGATGATGACAATGATGATGTTTACTTACTCCGTTAAACCCGATAATAAACATTTGTTATTTTCTTCATGAGTATCAATTCTAATATATTTGTTTAAATTTGTTTAAACTTATCAATAATTTCATGAGTTTATTCAGTTTCAGACAAAACGATGTAAACGTGATGAATCTTACAAATATTACCGAAAAGAAATTTCGACAAAATGATAAAATTTTATGGAAACAATATCTTGGTAGACTTATGTAATAAAATTAATTAAATTGAAAAATAAAATGTTGGGTATTAGAATAGAAATGATAAATGAATATTGAATTATTTTTACAATTAGAATAGATCGTGTCATTGTAACTGTTAGAGTCTATTATATCGATTAGAAAGTTAAAACATCCGTAGTGGTTGTAACATCCTGTGATGGTGGTGGTAGTGACCGAAAGAAAGAAACAGGTAAGGCGGAATATTCATGATTTCCGCAGAAACTCTAACGTAGCGTACAAATTCTAAGGATAGACCATTTAAACAGAAGGTAGATCCTTTTCACTTCTTTTCTTTTCTTTTTATTTTCTCTTCTTCTTTTATTTGTTATTTTTAATGGTCAGTGGTATAAAGGTATGTACCATACTCGAGCTAAAACGAATTCGTTGTAAGCAAGCAACTTTTAACTTGAAACTTTGTTTTTCTTTTTCTTCTTATGTTAGATGCTTAGGTACACAGATAACTTGAATCGTACGTATGCAAGTGTGTGAACAATTCATAGAATAAAATATATATGTATATACCTATACATAATTTTATGTTGTAATATCCAATGTAATTATATGACTAATAATGATATTAACCCTTTGCACTCGAAGTTATATTTTTCATTTCACATATTACCCACAACTTACAAAGCAATTTCAATAGAAAAAAAAAAAAATCATATTCACACGTATTATCAATAAATGACATATGCATAGTTAAAAGAAAAGATCATAGTTGATATGTTGTAGACTGAATTGAATTTGTTTCAGTTTTTCATTTTTTTTTTATTGTCTCCATAGCGCAGCCCTCGAGTGCAAAGGGTTAATTTTTTGTCATAATTGCAACACGTTTGCAGGTAAATTTTACAACAATATCATCTTAATTACTTACACGTACATATTATATATATACGTACATGATTAGAAGAAAATAAAAAGAAAACTTCAAAATTACGCGTAAACATAATAGATTTTTTTTGTTCAAAAAAGAAAAAAAGAAAGAGAGAGAGAGAAGGAGAAAGGAAGAAGGGGAACGGGCAAAGAGTATTTAAGTAAAAATAAAGAAAAAAAGGAAAAAGGATTTAAAAAAGTAATTGATAACGTGAGAGACAAAACGAAACGTGTAATGTTACTGTTGAGATGATGGTTGGATTGGTTGGTTGATTGGTTGTGTGGTGGTGATGGTTGGATCCTCGTAGGAGGCTTCCGTCGAAAGAATCGTCCCCGCAGACGATCGTGAGGTCGCCGTCGAGGGACATAACGGATCTGGCTGTTCGTCTGTTCCGAGTAAGGTACGCGGCGCGCATGCGTAATGCCGCCGCATTCCAGACATTGCAAAGTCGCTGCACCGTGTGCGCCCGCCGCCAGTGCATCCTCGTTGCTGCGCCGGTGCATCGGCCGCGGTGAACGTGCTCATGTGAGAGTGGGGGGAGGTGGAGGGGTAGAAAGAAACTGAAAGAGAAAGAAAGAAAGAAAGAGAGGGAGGAGATAGAAAAAGAGAGAGAGAGAGAGTGAGAAAGGAATAGGGAGAAGGGGTGGTTAGAGGGGTAGGGATGGAGGATGGGAGGAAGGTGTACGTGCGTACCGGCTCGTCGATCGGACCTCTTTGATCGTTGGCCGAATATCGGAGGTGGACCAATTTGCCCGGGTCCTTCTCATCCTTCGACTATAGAATGCATGCCTTGGAAAGGTGCGAAGGAATTTGTCGCACTTTTGGATTCCTCCACGCCTTCGAAGTATCCTTTCTTGCTTTCGTATTATCTCTTTTGCTTTCTTGAATTTTTGTTTTCATTATGTCTTTTTTTTTTTCAAATGATATTCATTCTTTTATTTGATCTGATACACAATTTATATTTTGTTTGAATAATTTAACAATATTTCATAGTTGTGTAATATATCTGTGTGAATTTAATGTTATTGAGTTTTTGTTCGTTACTTGAATTTTCTTTTCTTTAATTCAATAATTTTAAATGTATAAATAAAAATGTAAATGTGTATTAATTATTATTGATTTAATTTATTATATATTTTTTAATGTATTATTTAGATTGTGAAATATTGTAATCGAGAGTTTATTTATTGAACTATAACAGGATGTAAATTAAATAAATATATCGTTTATCCGTCTATCATTTATGTTATAATATGAACAAAACAAAAAACAAAAAAAAATATATATATATAGTATAATATAAAAATGTTATATTTTTCTATAACGATATTATATTTTATTTAAAAGAATCTAATTCGTTTAGATTGCATTATTATATATAAAAGTTTCTTAATCTAAATGTCATCGATATAATTGATAAGAAAGAAAAAAGAAACAAACTTTCAACGAATATGATATATTATATGAAAGAAAGAACAAATAAAGGAAACAAAATTCAATAGTATATCATTTTCTTTGTTTATAAATCATATCTCGAATTTCCCCTTACCCCACTCACTCTCTTTAAAAATCAAATTATCCTTCTGCGAAAGATTTGATCTACATTGTACAACACTTATTTGAGGTCCTCTTATAGAAAACGATGATTGAAAAAACAACAATAAATAAAAATAAAGAAAAGATAAATTAAAAGAAAACGAAAAAGAGGAAGAAGAAGAAGAAAAGCACGAATGAAAGGAGAGGAGGTTGCACGAACGCGAAATACGAGACGAGAAAAGTATCGGTATGGAATGTCACTAGTTTAAAGAAAGAAAGAGAGAGAGGGAAGGTCTCGTGGGTCCAGTTCTGAGAACTCTTAGGGACCCTAACGAGTGAATACGGCCGTACCTGAATGATTATAAAGCGTACCGGCAAACGCGGGAAAGGATGTTTATCCTTGCGATCACGATTCGCGGAATAACGAGCCGATATTCGGAAAGTAAAAAACCGGTAAAGAAGAGTGTCACCATCGATGTTTTTTTTTTGCTGTGTTCAATTTTGAATTTCATTTGCAACAACGAATATCGAATGATTTTCTATTTTATTTTCACTACAAATTGTAAATACCGTCATTATTCGTTTGTTAAACGATAGGAGGACGATGAAGAATCAAATCAAAAAGGGAAATGTTAACAATTTCGGTACTATTGAAATAAAATTAAAAAAAAAAAGAAGTCTATCAATGGAAGATTTGTGTTAAGTTATTAAACAATAAAGAAAAAGTAATCCACGAATTTGTTTATTCAAACTTAATTAAAATTTATTTGAAATACGTCATATTTGTCGTACTGTAATGAAAAGAAATTTGAAGATCTCGATGCCACTGGCGATAAGTGAAATCAATGAAAATCGTATCGACGATTATTCGATTATATATATTATTTATATATGTATTCGACAATAATTGTGTATATTATAATAAATAAAATTATATAGAAAAATTATTATATGTACCATTCTTTTATTTTATTATTTTCGTAAAACAAAATTGTAATTCAATTTTTCGTACGTGTTTATTTAAAAATAATATATATATATAAATGAATTGATTTATTTAAAATCGAAAAAATTTACATATGTAAAAATAATTAATAAACGATGCGTTTCGTTGGAAGATTTTTTTTTCATTGGAAATCTAAATAAGAATAACGAGACAAAAATGGAAGTTCGTTTTCGATGCTTAGAGATAGAAAGAGAGAGAACATATGACGCACGTGCATTCAACGTGGTTAACAGGAAGTACTGTATATCGTGCTACGGATTTCCGTCGCTATTAGCACACGTCAGAATTGGTTTTCCGCGTACGATAAGCACTGGATACAAAGTGCAACGATTAAGGGTATGCGAGAGAGAGAGAGAATATATATAACGATCGTTTTATTACTCTTACAAATTATCAGAACCAATAATAAAAGACTTTGTGTGTGATATGTGTGAATAAGTATACGTGTGACGAAAACGTTTTTTTCATTAAACAAATAAAAATTATTCATTATTCCTATAACGTTCGTCAAAAATATCTTTTTATATTCTCCAATTACTAATAAAATTTTTAAACAAATTATTCTCAAGATATTATTTGCAGTGACGTTAGTAAAAAAAAAAAAAAAAGAAATACATCAAATAAAAAATAACGTGTTTTGAAGTAAATAAGATAATAATTGAAAATTGCAAAAAAAAAATTTTAATAGGCGTCTTGAACGCCTTGAAAATGAAACAAAAAATGAAAATAATACCAATTGTGAGATGAAGAGATTGAAAAAGAAGAGTAAAGAAAGAAAGAAACAAACAAAAGAATAAAGAAAAAATAAAATAAAATAAAGAAAAAAAAAACACGAAAGAAAGAAAAAGAGATAGAAAATAAAAGAGAGACTGAAAGAGAAAGAAAGAGATAGTCCACGTGGTAGTGAAGAGGTAAAATGGATGAGGTGAGAGTTGGAGGACGTTGAGGAGAGGAAAAGGAAAATGAAAAAGAAATAGGAAGGAAGAAAGATGCGAAAGAGACGAAAAGAATGATGAAAAATGAGAAATACGAAGGGACAGCTAGAGAGAGAGAGAGAAAGAGAGAGAGAGAGAGAGAGAGAAAGAGAGAGAGAGAGAGAGAGAGATAGATAGAAAGAAAGAATGAAAG
>NW_015148985.1:1095415-1106584 GCF_001465965.1 Polistes dominula
CTCGAATAAATAATAAGATCATTTCGTGATGATTAGGAAAGTAAATATAAGCGTTAATCGATTCACGTTTTATTAATGTAACAATTATTTAAAAGTGTAATTATCACCTTTAGATTGTAAAATATGGATGCAAGGACTCTTTCTATTCCTTTTATATCTTCTATATATCTTATGTATCTTCTTTCTATATTTATTATAATATTTGAAGATATATTCTGTGTGCGTAAAATATTTTTTACAATGTTAGGATAAATCTCTCTTTGTTTCTTTTTTTGTATCCTTAGAAATTATAGGTATTTATGTTCATTGTATTTGTGAGTTAATATATTTTATTAGAGAGTACAAATAAATGGTTTAAGATAGTTTGTCCGTTGTTTAAACAAGCTTTAATCAGATATGCCTTCGCCATTTCGTCCTTCCTTTATATTCGTGTTAGTAGTTGCCCCTCCCCACTCTCATTACCCGTATATCATAAGAACATTGTATCCATATCTATATCCCATCAGAGTTCATTTACGACGGTTGATTTGCAAAAGTTAGTGAATTGTCGATTACTGAAAATATTCTATAGAAGTGATCGCGTCTATAATGTGGGTTGATTGTCAATGTAGCCGTGATTTTAAGAGTAAAAACATGTCTAGTGATAAAAAAAAAAGTCCTATATTATTTGATGATGATATTACAAATTTATCAGATACAATGACAGAATTTAAATTTAAATTATTTGGTAGAACTGGTAATATTAAATCTCCCAAATTTGAATTAAAAGGCACTAAATTACTTTGCCAATTGACAATATGGCTAGATCATTTCCGTGGAAGTCTTTCTTTAGATTTTATAAGCCCTTACGAAAGTTTTTGTGTTGATAAACCACGCTTTAAAGAAGTTTTTATATATAACTGTTCCAATGTCTTATTAAGATATATAGAAATTAAAAACGATAGTGCAACTTTTAGTGATGGAGGAAACAAGGTAGTAGGTAACATAAAATATGTTACTATAACTGTCGTTTATACAATAAAATGTTACGCAAGTATATATGACGAAAATGTAACGTTGCTATCCAACATGCGGAAAATCTACGCAGACGACAAATCTTCGGATGTGATAATAAATGTTGATGGAGAAGAATTTTCAGCTCATAAAGTGATACTTATGAGTAATCCTGTATTCGCAGCAATGTTACAAAATGATATGTTAGAAAGTAAGACCAACGTTATTCATATCAGGGAAATGAATCCAGCGATATTTCAGATCATATTAAGGTTTATTTATTTTGGTATAAGTGGCCGAATCAATTTGAAAGAACGTGGAGAAGATTTTCTTATAAATTTAATAGTAGCATCGGATATGTATCAAGTAATATATTTGAAAGAGGAATTAATTTCTTTTGCAATCAACTGTATACACCTCGAAAATGTTATTAAATTGTTTGTATTATCAGATAAGTTTAACATTTCGGAAGTAAAAAAAGAGTGTAGACTCTACATAAATAATAATCGTAAAAAAGTTATGGGCACCTCATTATTTCACGAGCTAAGAGAAAAGCATCCACATTTGATATACGAATTGCTTGTATACATCATGGGAAATGATTCTTCACAATACGTTTAGATTATTATTTAATATTTATTTAATATGTTTAGTTAATAATTTTTTATTTTTTTAATATGTTTAATTTTTTATCTCATGTAATTGCGTTTAATATTGTAATAATAAACGAAAAACTATGGCAAGAATAAATATTTCAAATTATAATTATTAGATAATACGTAATCGTTTCCTTTCTATATACAATCATTTTAAACTTTAGTACACCGTTTTTTCGTTACCAATAATTAAGAGAATTAATAACTCGAATAAATAATAAGATCTTTTCGTGATGCTTAGGAAAGTAAAAATAAGCGTTAACCGATTCCCGTTTAATTATTGTAACAATAATATGAAATTTTAATTGTAACATTTAAATAGTAAAATATAAATGCACAAGGATTGTTTTAAAATTTAAATTCATTTTAACGAATATTAAATTTCAACTAAATACTTCAAAGTTTGCTAATCTTTATACTGTTGTTACCTTTCCTATAAATTCTAATTTTTAATTAGTAGTTATAACTCCATTTTTTCGTTTATGTGGAAGTAAACAAATTTGTCATATAAAGATGAAATTCCTTATGGATAAAGCATTTATTACTTTGGTAAATAAATTTGAAGAAGCCTAGTATTAAGTACGACTGATGTTTTAATTCAATATCATTAAATAAAGATGACGAACGTTAAGTATTTCCTTTTTTTGAATCCAATATTCAAATCATAAACACAACTATACAAACACTACCACCATCACCACGACCGCCATCATCATAATAATTCTTTTTTCCCTTTTTTTAAACAGTATTCCTACACTTAATCGAAAAATAACAATGTGATGTAGTTTTGAATTTGAAACAAATTTAGAAATATTTGTATACTTATGCACATTCACACTTGGAAACGATATTTTCCGATATAAAAAGAAATAGAAAAAGAATAAGATTAAAAGAAAAATCAAAATGTTTAGTGTAACTTTTTTGTTTCATCAAGTTACAAATCATCTCGATTTAAAAAAAGTTTTTACGTGAAAAAAAAAAAGAAAACGTTGAAAAATAATGAAATTGTTATTGTTGTTATAATTATAATTAAAGAAAAATTCTTATAAGAGAGAGTAAGAGACTACGAACAAAATTTTCTAGAAAATGAAAATGTAAAATATTATTAAAAGACACGTTATTCGAATCAGATTGGTGGGGTGCAGGAGAAACATTGAAGCATCAATCACCAAGGAAGAAATAAATATTTGAAGATGTATTCTGTGTGCGTAAAAAATTATTTTACAATTTTAGGATAGTCCGCTTTATGTTTCTTTTTTTGTATAGTAAGAAACTATAGGATATTTATGTCCATTGTATTTGTGAGTTAATATATTTCGTTAGAGATTATAAATAGATGGGTTAAGATAGTTTGTCCGTTGTTTAAACAAGCTTTAATCAGATACGCCTTCGCCCTTCCGTCCTTCCTTTACATTAGCGTTAGAAGTTGCCCCTCCCCACTCTCATTACCCGTATATCATAAGAACATTGTATCTACATCTATATCCCATCAGAGTTCATTTACGACGGTTGATTTGCAAAAGTTAGTGAATTGTCGATTACTGAAAATATTCTATAGAAGTGATCGCGACTATAATGTGGGTTGATTGTCAATGTAGTCGTGATTTTAAGAGTAAAAAAAAGTCCAGTGATAAAAGAAAAGATATTATAGTATTTGATGATAATATTGAAGAAATACAAGATACGATAACTGTATTTACCTTTTCATTAGGAAAAAGTTATAATTGCGTTTATGAATCTCCTAAATTGGAACTAAAAGGCACTAGATTACTTTGCCGAGTATCACTAACGTTACAAGATTGCAGGACATGTTATTGTTTAGAATTTTTAAACGATTACGAAAATTTCTGTATTGATACACCACGCATTCAAGATGTTTCTCTGTATGACACTGCAAACCAGCTTATACGAAATATTTCAATCCCAGAGGAAACTCCAACTAATAACAAAAGAATCAATCCACATAATATTGGTTATGTTAAAGTAACTGTCGCGTATAAAATAAGAGCTTACGAAAACATTAGTGATGAAAATGAAACGGTGTTTTCCAAAATGAAAAACATCTACTTAGACGAAAAATTTACAGACGTGATAATAAATGTTGAGGGAAAAGAATTCTCGGCTCATAAAGTGATACTTATCAATAATCCTGTATTCGCAGCAATGTTACAAAATGATACATTAGAAAATAAGACAAACGTTATTCATATCAGGGAAATGGATCCAGCGATATTTCAGATCATATTGAGATTTATTTATTTTGATAACACTGGCCGAATCAATTTTAAAAAACGTGGAGAAGATTTTCTTATAAATTTAATAATGGCAGCGGATATGTATCAAATATTATATTTGAAAGAGGAATTAATTAATATAGCAATAAAGTATATACACCTGGAAAATGTTATTAAATTTCTTATAATGTCAGATAAATTTAACATTTCGAAACTAAAGGAAGAGTGTATGTTGTATATAAGAAATAATCCTGGCAAAGTTGTGGACACCTTATCATTTCAAGAACTAATAAAAGAGCATCTACATTTGACAAGCGAATTGCTTGTATACGTAATAAAAAATATTTCTTCATAATATGTTTAGTTTATCATATATTATTTTTTTTATTATGGTTAATTTTTTATCTCATGTATTGTCATTAAATTTTGTAATAATAAACAGGAAATTTTTTATGGCAAAAATAAATATGATTTATCACATAAAAAAAAAAAAAAAATAATAAGAACATAAAAATCCCCTTTTAAATCCTAATACGAATTTATTATTTCTTTTTTTTTTTTGCAATTCAACGAACTTTTCTTTGTGTTTGTTCATTTGTTTACATACGTTCGCTAGATCATGTATAATGTTCTGAACGATACGACGTGATTCTCTCAAACTTCTATGTGATATTTTCTTTACTTTGCTCCTCGACTGGACGAAAAAATCATTCGACAATCGATATTTGCTTTTAAATTTTGTTCAAATTTAATCAACAAAACTTTTCAACGTTGTTTCGATTTTCGTTGGTAACAAGCTCATAGATATTTTACATGTCCTTTGTTGGTATATATTGTTCGTTATATGTAAAAACTGTAACACATAGCCTAACAAAGACGAAGCAGACGCCAAGACTCCCCACTCTTATTACCCGTATGTAAAAAGAACACTGAATCCATATGTATATCCTATCGGAGTTCATTTGACGACGGTTCATTTGCAAAAGTTAGCGCACTGGCGATTACCGAAAATATTATATCGATGTGATTACACCTATAATTTGCGTTGATTGTCAAAGTTGTAGTGATTTTAAGAGTAAAAAAATGTCTAGTGATAAAAGAAAAGATTCTATATTATTTGATGATGATATTGAAGAAATACAAGATAGTATGACAATCATAACACTTTCATTTGAAAACAATAATTCTGGTGATTATAGATCTTGTGCATTTGAATTACAAGGCACTAGATTACTTTGCCGAGTATCACTAACGTTACAAGATTACAGCCCATGTTATTCTTTAGAATTTTTAAACGATTACGAACATTTCTGTATTGATACACCACGCATTAAAGATGTTTCATTGTATGATACTGCAAATCAGCTTATACGAAATATTTCAATCTCAGAGGAAACTCCAACTGATGACAAAAGAATCAATCCACATAAAGTTGGTTATGTTGAAGTAACTGTCGCGTATAAAATAAAAGCTTACGAAAATATTAGTGATGAAAGTGGAACGGTGTTTTCCAAAATAAAAGACATCTACTTAGACGAAAAATTTACAGACGTGATAATAAATGTTGAGGGAGAAGAATTCTCGGCTCATAAAGTGATACTTATCAATAATCCTGTATTCGCAGCCATGTTACAAAATGAAATGCTAGAAAGTAAGACGAACGTTATTTATATCAGGGAAATGGATCCAGCGATATTTCAGATCATATTGAGATTTATTTATTTTGGTCAAACTGGCCGAATCAAATTGAAAAAACTTGGAGAAGATTTTCTTATAAATTTAATAATGGCAGCGGATATGTATCAAATATTATATTTGAAAGAGGAATTAATTAATATAGCAATAAAGTATATACACCTGGAAAATGTTAGTAAATTTCTTATATTATCGGATAAATTTAACATTTCGAATCTGAAAAAAGAATGTATGCTCTATATAAAAAGTAATTGTAAGAAAGTTGTGGACACCACATCATTCCAAGAACTAATAAAAGAGCATAATCTACATTTGACAAGCGAACTGCTTGTATACATGATGAAAAATCATTCTTAATGATACGTTTGGTATATCATTTATTAATTTTTTAATATGTTTAATTTTGTATCTCATGTAATTCCATTAAATTTTGTATTAATAAACAAGAAACTATGGCAAAAATAAATGTGATAATTCAACGAACTTTTCTTTGTGTTTGTTCATTGGTTTACATACGTTCGTTAGATCATGTAGGATGTTCTGAATGATACGACGTGATTTTCAAAATTTCTACGTGATATTTTCTTTGCATTACTCCTCGACTATACGAAATAAACATTAGACAATCTATATTTGCTTTCAAATAGTTTTCAAATTTAATCGACATAACTTTTCAACGTTGTTTCAACTTTCGTAGGTAACAATCTCATAGAAATTTTACATGTCCTTTGTTGGTAATTATCGTTTCTTACATGGAAGAACTGTAACACATGCATTAATAAAGACGAAGCAGACGATGGTGATTCAAAACAATATGCGTAATATTATAACGTTTATTTTCCGTGCTAACAAAATTTAAACGAATAGTTCAGATAAACGCAATAACATTCAGAAATAGGAATAGGGGAGTGGGGAGATATAGAATAAACAATAATAATTATTACAAAATTATATATATTCTAAATGTTTCGTGATATCTAACGCTAGTCTTATAACTTATTGTTTCAAATTACTATTATTAGATAATACGTAAACGTTTAACTTTTATATACAATCATCTTAAACTTTAGTATCATTTCGTTACCATTAATTTAGATAATTAATAACTCGAATAAATAATAAGATCATTTCGTGATGATTAGGAAAGTAAATATAAGCGTTAATCGATTCACGTTTTATTAATGTAACAATTATTTAAAAGTGTAATTATCACCTTTAGATCGTAAAATATGGATGCAAGTACTCTTTCAAAATTTAAATTCATTTTATCGAATATTAAGTGTCGACAAAATACTTCAAAGTTTGATAATCTTTATACCGTTGTTACCTTTGTAGTAAATTCTGATTGTAAAGGAGGAGTTATTACTCCATTTTTTCGTTTATCTGGAAGTGAACTAATGTGTCATATAAAAATGGAATTCCGTATCCATGAAGCACTTATTACTTTGGTAAATAAATTTGAAGAAGCCCTGTATGAAGTACGACCGATGGTTACTTCAATATTAATCAACAAAGATGAGGAACTTGAAGAATTGCGTGTAATCGGATCCAGTATAAAGTGGTCATTAAATCAACAAGAAAAATACTTCAATTCAATCGGCTTTTTTGAAATTCAATTTACCATCCATTATGTACCTACTGTACCATTGGACTTGTGTATAATGCCAAAAAAATCTTTAATCTACGAACACTTATTCGAAATGTACGAAAGAAAATTTACGGATTTGGAATTAATTGTTGAGAATAAAAGATACGCTGTACATAAGATTATACTTGCTAGAAGTCCTGTATTTAAAGCTATGTTTCAACATGAAATGCAAGAGAAGTATCAAAATGTTGTTACCATCACAGGTGT
The DNA here is from genome assembly GCF_001465965.1 of Polistes dominula. The sequence goes on from NW_015148985.1 coordinate 1,102,849, forward strand.
AAAACCAACAATATTTGAAATTATATTAAAATTTCTGTATATTGGCGAAATAGACGATATTCAAGAAATTAACAAGTTTGATAATAAAGATCCGACAAAGTGGAAATTGGCAAATATATTAAAAGCAGCGGATATGTATCAGATCGATGATATGAAAGCGATATTAGGCTATGTTGCAAATAAATTTATAAATGTTAATAACGTCGCATATTATCTATATATTGCTTTGGAATATAATACAAATAATTTGAAACACTCTTGTGTGACATTTATAAAACTCTTTGGTTCCCGAATTTGCCATAATCAAATGTTTAAAGAAATGATGTTTGCAAATCCTAATATCCAGTTTCAATTAATACAATGTCTACTAGAAAAATAATTTATAATCGATTAAAATTCTCGTTTCTATTTTTTTCTTTTTGTCTATTTCCTTCTGTTATCTCGAATAGAACGTTCAAGTTAAATTGACGTCAGATTTAGAGATGAAATTTGGTATACACCTTTAAATAATCAATGTTCATTATACTTAATAGTTACTTTTCTGTAGTAGGAGACAAAGAAAATTACAATCTTTATTATGTAATTGGATAATGTACGATTTTTATATTTTAATGATAATAAAAGATAAATGGGTTGATCGAATGTTGCGAAATCGAATTTTACATAAAATGTAACAGAAAAATGTATAATTATAAATTTTACACAACATAATCATTTATCCAAATAATATTATAAGAAACACGTGTGATCAATCTTCCTTTTTTAATCAATGAAATAAATCAATTTGAAAAATGTACAATATGATGTTGTTTTTTTTTTTTCATCAAAGTTTATTATAAACGAAAATAAAGTACAATGTGTTATTTTTCAGAAATAATTATAAACAAATTTTTAACTAAATCTGTCATCGTAATCAAATATATTTTCTTTCATTTTTAATAATAAACCTTTAAAGTTCGATAAGCACGATTTATTGTTATTTATATACGCACAACAATCGATTCAGAAAAAAAAATTATTTTACAACTATTCACTTAATATTTCTCTTTCTTTTTTCTTCATTTTTAAATTTTATTTAGATACATTCGTTTATAATAAATAATAGAAATAATTTGATAAGACTAATTTTGAAAATTATGTTTACTTTCGAAATATTTATATATGTAGCAGAACAAGGTCGTTAGCTTACAGTTTATTTCTTGTATAGATATTTTACTTTTATTTCGCAATATCCTTTAGAGCAATACAAATTGATAGAAATAATTTAAAAATCAATGTTGAGGAAATATGACATAGCAAAACCAAAATTTCAATAAAAAGTCATAAAAGGAAGATGATAGAACAAAAAAGGYTCATCTATTTCAAATAATAATAACGMGGAGAGATAGATGATAACTATTCATTGGATACACATAACACTTACTTTTATAAATATTCGTTACAAATTGTATCAGTTTAATAATAAACARAGAAGATTTATTCTATACATAATTATACTAACGATTTAATTTCATTCGTTTGAAAGATTTAGACCTTACCGCAGAGTTGTTATATTGACTGTTAGTAAAATAGTGAAAAGTGGTAATACAATATAAAATTTATTACGTTTATTGAATTATTCTTATAATTATAAGAAATATTAAAGTGCCTGTTGATATTTMTAATTATTCTAGTTAAATATGGTTAGTAACATTTCGGAAGATGCTACATTGCAGCCAGTCAAAGACGTTTGTCTTGACAAACCAGAGTTTGTTAAGACCGTATTCAATTATGTCAGACTAATTAATAAAAAGACTGACCAAAATTTTACTACTTCAGAATTTCTATTACATGATACTATATTATCGTGTGTAATATTAGTAGCTTGGATTGGTAACGAACTTATATTTACCGTGATAATAAGAGGAGGCGACGAAAAATCATTTCATATCAGGCCAAGTTTTCAAGATGTTATAATTTTCCACGAAGCAAATAGAATAAGTAATGATTTTGAAGTAGAACGAATGAACGATAACCATGGAACTTGTTTTACTATTAACGATATAGATTTTTACAATTATTGTAATATCACATTTGAATTTCATATCAAACATATGATAGATATAGATCAACCTGTAGTATCAAATAAATCTGAGCTATACACACGCTTGAAAAATATGTACAAAGAGAAGAAATTTACCGATCTGAGAATATATGTMAAGAATACTGAATTTTTAGCACATAAAGCGATAGTTGGAAGGTATCCTAATYTCGTAGAAATGTTTGAAGATAGTAAGGAAGATAATAATGTAAAGATTATYAATATCAAAGACATGGATCCTGCAATATTCGAAGCTATATTGAAGTATCTGTACTTAGCTGAAACTGACAAAATTGTCTTTCACAAAGATAAACTGACGTTTCTTTTTGATTTATTACTAGCGGCGGATAAATATAAGATCGATGATTTGAAAAATAAATTGATCGAAATGATGATACTACATATGAATAAAGATAACGTTATTGAAATACTTAAATTTGCTGACAGATGCAACTTGAAACACTTAAAAACTCAATGTATTTATTATATTACAATTTATCGTAGTCAATTTTGTGAAAACTTGTTRTTTAAACAAATGATTTTTAATAATCCAAAGATTACTGCAGATATGCTTTATCATATCTTAGATTATTGTGGAATATAATTTATTTCATTTCAAAATTATTAATTCTAATTATCATATTTACTATTTCTATTATTTTAAATAATGATAAACAAAATGTATAGCGATGAGAAAATATGTTTTATAAGATTGATTTGTGTGTGTGTGTGTGTTAAATGAAAGAAAAAAAAAAGAAAATGAAAAATTATTTATAATAAAACAGATGACCGCAGTACTTATGATTTGTCACCAATTGTAACAAATTATTTATAAGGATTTTGATCAATGCTCATTATACCTTACAGTTACTTTTTTGTAAAAGATGACAAAAAAAATTGCAATTTTTATTATGTAACTCTGGTCAATGTACAATTTTAATATTTTAATAATAATAAAAGATGACTAGGTCGATCACATTTTGCAAAATTGAATTTTACATAAAACGTGTCCGACAATGCATAAATTTTAAATTTTGCTAAACATAATTATTTATCCAAATAATATTATAAGAAACGCGTGTGATTAATCTTATTTTTTTTTATCAATAAAATAATTCATTTTGAAAAATGTACAATATGATGTTGTTTTTTTTTTTTTCATCAAAGTTTATGATAAACGAAAATAAAGTACAATGTGTTGTTTTTCAGAAATAATTATAAACAAATTTTTAACTAAATCTGTCTTCGTAATAGAATATATTTTTTTTCATTTTTAATAAACCTCTAAAGTTCGATAAGCACGATTTATTGTTATTTATATGCGCATAACAATCGATTCAGAAAAAAAAAATTATTTCACAGCAATTCAATTATTATTTCTCTTTCTTTTTTCTTCATTTTTAAATTTTATTTAGATACATTCGTTTATAATTTGAAAAGAGTAATTTTGAAAATTATGTTTACTTTTGAAATATTTATATATGTAGCAGAACAAGGTCGTTAGCTTACAGTTTATTTCTTGCATAGATATTTTACTTTTATTTTGCAATATCCTTTAGAACAATACAAATTGATAGAAATAATTTAAAAATCAATGTTGAGGAAATATGACATAGCAAAACCAAAATTTCAATAAAAAGTCATAAAAGGAAGATG
>NW_015148985.1:1107879-1147145 GCF_001465965.1 Polistes dominula
TTAGATTATTGTGGAATATAATTTATTTCATTTCAAAATTATTAATTCTAATTATCATATTTACTATTTCTATTATTTTAAATAATGATAAACAACAATTGTAGCGATGGGAAAATACGTTCTATAAGATTGATTTAAAATGAAAGAGAAGAAAAAGAAAATGAAAATTTTAATGATAAAAAAAACAGATGACAGGAGTACTTATGATTTGTAACCGATTGTAACAAATTATCTATAAGAATTTTGATGAATGTTTATTATATTTAATAGTTACTTTTTTATAAAAGATGACAAAGAAGATTGCAATATTTATTATGTAACTCTGGTTAATGTACAATTTTTATATTTTAATAATAATAAAAGATGACTAGGTTGATCACATTTTGCAAAATCGAATTTTACATAAAACGTATCCGACAAATGTATAAATTTTAATTTTTACAAAATATAATTATTTATAAAAATAATATTATAATAAACGAGATCGATCTTTTTCTTTGTTTGAACAATAAAATAATTCAATTTGAAAAGTGTACAATGTGATGTTGTTTTTTTTTTGTTTTCATCAAAGTTTATGATAATCGAAAATAAAGTAAAATGTGTTATTTTTTAGAAATAACAATAAACAAATTTTTAACAAAAAAAAAATCTGTCTTCGTAATTAAATATATTTTCTTTTCATTTTTAGTTATAATCGTCGTAAGTTCGATATAAACTTGATTTGTTATTGATATTTTTGATTTTTTTTTTTTTTTATTAAAATTAATCGCATGATATACGAACACATATATAAACGATAAACAATATGCATAAAAATCGATTCATAAAATCAACGTATTATCGTATTTATTTCTGATAACGTACAGTTAGCATATAACAATATCAATCGTTCGAAAGTATATCATTGTTCCTTCAAAACGATTAAACCTATCGATATGTGGATTAATGTCAACTATAGAAACTAAAATATTTCGTCTTCTTAGTGACAAATAGCATAACCCTAGTTATTTATTTCTACGAATGAGATTACTTTGGTAATACGAATAGGATTGATTATGTATGTTCGAACTATTTACTTTATTTCATTCGTTTAGAAGCTTTAGACTTAATCGCAGAGTTGGGTTTTAACGGTTAGTAAATCATATATATGTATATATATATATATATATGTATCGAGAAGTTAAGATAGAATATAAAATTAAATAACGCTTATCGAATTAAAGTGAATTAAATCGTAAAATATGACGTCTAACAGTTTAATCGATATTTTGTCTGACGAAAAAATGGAAATAGAAGCACACTCCAAAGTAATAGAAACTATCTGTGAAGTTTCAAGAGTATTGACTGTAAAAGATAATGAAAAATTTCAAACCAGATTATTTTATTTACACAATACTTTGGAATCCTTTTTTATAGAAGTGACTTGGGCAAATAATGTGTTTATAGCTGAGATAGTATGTTTAAAACATCAAAAAGAGCAGTGCGATTTTAAACCATATTTTGGTGATTCAGTAATATTTGACCAAACAGATCAATGTGAATATAACATGGCACCTCTAACAGATAATCCAAATTTTATGTCATGTAGCTTATCAAATAATCCTGAATTTAACGACATTCGTTTACTTGTATTTACATTTTGTGTTAAATATGATAGACCTTATTTTGAAAATATATGCCCGACACAATCAGAACTGTACGAACGTTTGGAGAATGTTTTCCAGGACAAAAAAAATACGGATGCCAAAATAAATGTCAAAGGGAAAGAATTTTTAATTCACAAGGCAATTATTTCAAGATGTCCCATGTTGAACGAAATTATCAGAAATAATAATAATAATAATAAAAAGAATAAAAACAACTCCATTGACATTAACGATATCGAACCCGAGGTTTTCGAAGTTTTATTGAAATATCTTTATCTTGGCAGAGCTGATTCTATCGATCTGTGTGAAAGTAATAATGAATTTCTTTTTAATGTCATATTAGCGGCTGATAATTACAAAATTATCGATTTGAAAAATAAATTGATCGATATAGCTATAAAATATCTAAGCATTACGAATGTCATTTCTAATCTTATTTTTGCTGAGAAATACAACATTTTTAATTTAAAAGAGAGCTGCATGGAGTTTATGCGAATTTATGGTAAATCAATTACCAAAACTGCGACATTTCTAGAGCTGGTACACGTGCATCCAAAATTGTCGGCAGATGTGATTTTATATATTTTACGTGAATTAGATAGGTTTGTATAATATTTATATTTAATATTAATTATTGTTTTTTAATTCATATTAAATTTATCAATAATAAATAATAAATTATAACAATGAATAATGTATCATAGTAATGAAAGAAAAGAGAAACAAAAGTAACTCTTAATATTTTTATAACGGGAAAAATTTGACCAATAATCTTATACATTTTTAAAAACGTTATTTGTGATTATTTTCTGTTACTCTTCCTTTTAATATTTTTTACAGATTATTCTAAGATGTTGGATTGCATTTAAGTACCTATTTGTTGAGCTGCAAAATGATTACGTCAATGCTAAAAAAATATGACTAATATGACTTTGTTTTTATTTAATTATAAAATTTATATTGGCAAGAATCCTTGTTTAAAATTCAAATTTGTTGACTAACACATTTTCCGTTAATGTGTGTAAATAAAACAGGCATTATAAAAACAAATAACATTGGTTTTAAATTGTAACTGAACACAAGATAAAATTTTATTATATTATTAATATTCAAACTATCAATAAAGTGTCTGAAGAGGATGATTTTAAAATAAAAAAGTTTTCATCTGTTTAAAATTACAATAACGAGAAATAAATTGGAATTATTACTCACATAACACGATAAGTTTTGAAATCTTTTAACGAAAGTTTCGTAAAATATTTCCAAAAAATCTTTCAGAAACCTTGCAGACAACATTCTAAAATATTTTGAAAAAGATTCATAAAAGATTTTACAAAAATATTTTACTGATAGAGTAATCTTTTGCAAGTATCTTAACGCGGACAATTTCACCTTGAAGAAAGATTTTTTAAAAACCTTTTTAAAAGGTTTAAAGCTTTTCAAGAAATGTTTTAGAAAGTTTTTTAGAAAGTTTTTATGTTATGTGGGTACTCTAAAAGTTTTAATATTCATATTTCCCTGTAACAAATACCCTTACTTAAGTAACTTATTTACAGAATCTATTCTTTTCAGTTAACTTTTTTCTGTATATATAATTAGGACAAAATATATATTTTTCTTTTTATAATATATGTACAATTTCTTTTTTCTGCATTCCTGAATCAACGAGGAATGTTAAACAGACTTATTCAATAATTTTTTTAATCTCAAAATTTAAAGTATTTTTACTTTAAAACGTAAATCTCTTTTTATAATCTTAACATGTAATATATCTAACAAATAACTGTGGAGTCTCTCTAGGTACTTAAAAAAAAAGTTTCTAGAACTTCTTATGGTGTCCTTAAAAAGGATGAGAAAATCCCTAGAAATATTTTTTAGTTCCAAAGATGATACCGACACGAAGAACAGTACTTCAAAAGGATTGAGATAGCTTCATAAAAACTCTTCTTAAGTTTTTATTATAATTAACGAATACATTTTCTATTTATTTAATTATAAATCATAACGTTTTCTTTTCTCCTTGACCAGTGATCTCAGAAACTTTCGCTTGTTTGATCGACACAGTGCCGTTAAATTATCGGGTTTTTAGTAAAATTATAGTACACACGGATTATTAGTTTTTTAAATTATTGGTAACGTAATGATATCTAAGTCTAAAATGATTGTATATAAAATGAAAACGATTTCGTAATGTCTAATAATTATAACTTTAAACAATAAATTATTAGACTAGCATTAGTTAACACGAAAAATTTCGAATATATATGATTTTGTAATAATTATTATTGTTTATTCTATTTCTCCACTATTCTCTAATCCCATTTCTCAATATTATCGCGTTTATCTCAAGTATTCGTTCAAATCTTTTTAGCACGAAAAATTAACGTTATAAAATTACGCATATTGCTTTTTAATGCGATCGTCTGCTTGGTCTTTATAAATACATGTGTTACAGTTCTTCCATATAACGAACAATATATACCAACAAAGGACATGTAAAATATCTATGAGGTTGTTACCTAAGAAAGTTAAAACAACGTTGAAAAGTTTTGTCGATTAGATTTGAACAAAATTTAAAAGCAAATGTAGATTGTCGAATGATTTTTTCGTCCAGTCGAGGAGCAAAGTAAAGAAAATATCACATAGAAGTTTGAGAGAATCACGTCGTATCGTTCAGAACATCCTACATGATCTAGTGAACGTATGTAAACAAATGAACAAACACAAAATAAAGTTCTTTGAATTTCAAAATAAAATAAATAAATTCGTATTAGGATTTAAAAGGGAATTTTTATGTTCTTATTTTTTTTTTTTCTATGTAGTAAATCACATTTATTTTTGCCATAGTTTGTTGTTTATTATTACAAAATTTAATGCAATTACATAAAATAAAAAGTTAACATTTTCAACTAATAATAAATGATAAACTAATCGTATTGTGAAGAATCATTTTCCATGATGTATACGAGCAATTCGCTTGCCAAATATACATGCTCTTTTATTAGCTCTTGAAATGATAAGGTTCCCACAACTTTCTTACGATTACTATTTATAAAGGGCATACACTCTTCTTTTAGTTTCGAAATGTTAAATTTATCTGATAATATAAAAAGTTTAATAACATTTTCCAGGTGTATATAATTTATTGCGATATTAATTAATTCCTCTTTCAAATATAATATTTGATACATATCCGATGCTACTATACAATTTATAAGAAATTCTTCTCCAAGTTCTATAAAATTGATTCGGCCAGTGTCACCAAAATAAATAAACCTTAATATGATCTGAAATATCGCTGGATCCATTTCCCTGATATAAATAACGTTCGTCTTACTTTCTAGCATATCATTTTGTAACATTGCTGCGAATACAGGATTACTGACAAGTATCACTTTATGAGCTGGAAATTTTTCTCCCTCAACAATTATTATCAGGTCTGCAAATTTTTCGTCTAAGTAGATGTCTTTCATTTGGGAAAGCAACGTTACATTATTGTCATATATACATTCGTAACATTTTGTTTTATATACGACAGTTACAGTAATATATTTTATGTACGCAGAGGTTGGAATTGGAGAACTTGTATCGCTAAAAGTTGCACTTTCGTTTTCAATTACTACATTGTTTACTAGGGCATTGTAATAGTTATATGCAAAAACTTCTTTCAAGCGTGGTTTAGTAACACAGAAACTTTTGTAATCGCTCATAAAATCTAAAGTAAGAGTTCCCATGCATCCTTTTAGCGATATTTCCAATTGGCAAAGTAAGTTAGTGCCTTTTAATTCAAATTTAGGAGATTTCTCAAAACTCCTATAACAATTTAATTCAAATTTAAATTCTGTCATTGTATCTGGTATTTTTTTAATATATTCGTCAGATAATATAGGATCTTTTCTTTTTTCACTAGACATTTTTTTTACTCTTCAAATCACGAACACCTTGACAATCAATCTAGATTATAGACGTGACCACTTCTATAGAATATTTTCAGTAATCGACAATTCACTAACTTTTGCAAATCAACCGTCGCAAATGAACTCTGATGGGATATAGATATGGATACAATATTCTTATGATATACGGGTAATGAGAGTGGGGAGGGGCAACTACTAACACAAATATAAAGGAAGGACGGAAGAGCGAAGGCATATCTGATTAAAGCTTGTTTAAACAACGGACAAACTATCTTAAACCGTTTATTTGTACTCTTTAATGAAATATATTAACTCACAAATACAATGGACATAAATATCCTATAGGTTTTTACTATACAAAAAAAGAAACAAAGAGCGATCTATCCTAAAATTGGAAAATAATTTTTTACGCACACAGAATACATTTTCAAATATTTATTTCTTCCTTGGCGATTGATGCTTCAACGTTTCTCCTGCACCCCTCCAATCTTATTCAAATAACATGCTTTTCTAAATATTTTTCACATTTTCATATTTTATAATATTTTGTTGGTAGTCTATCAATCTCTTATAAGAATTTTACTTTAATTATAATAATAACAACAATAAAAATTTGACACTCTTATAACGTTTTCTTTTTCATTATTTTTTTATTTTTTTTTAAAGCGAAAACTTCTTTTTAAAATCGATATGATTTCAAACTCGATGAAACAAGAAAGCTACGCTAAACATTTTGAGTTCTCATTTTTCTTCTTCTTTTTCTATTTCTTTTTATATCGAGTATTATCGTTTCCAAATGCGAATTGGTTTTAATAAAAATACAAATTTTTCTTCAATTATTTAAGTTTCAAAACTACATCACATTGTTATTTTTCGATAACGTGTAGGAATACTGTTGAATAGAAGAAAAAAAAAATTATGATGATGATGATGATAGTGGTGGTGGTAGTGGTGTTTGTATATTTGTGTTGATAATTTGAATATTGGATCCAATAAAAGGAAATTCTTAACGATAGTTATCTTTATTTATTGATATTGAATTAAAACATAGGTCGTACTTGATACAAGGCTTCTTCAAATTTATTTACCAAAGTAATAAAAGCTTTATCGATAAGGAATTTCATCTTTATATAAATAATTATTTTACTTCTACATAAACGAAAACATTGATTGATAGCTACTCCTTTAGAATTAGAATTTATTGGAAAGGTAACAACAGTATAAAGATTAGCAAACTTTGAAGTATTTAGTTAAAACTTAATATCCGATAAAATTAATTTAAATTTCGAAAGAGTCCTTGCATCCATATTTTACAATCTAAAGGTGACAATTACATATTCATATTATTGTTGCATTAATTAAACGCGAATCGATTAATGCTTATTTTTAGTTTCCTAATCATCATGAAAATATCTTATTATTCATTCTAATTATTAGTTTTTGAAATTATTGGTAACGTTATGATATCTAAATGTAAAATGATTGTATATAAAATGGAAACGATTACGTAGTGTCTAATAATTATTACTTTAAACAAAAATTTTTAGACTAGCGTTAGATAACACGAGGAATTTCGAATATATATGATATTTTGAATAAGAATTATTGTTTATGCTAAATATCCCCTCTCCCTTATTACTTTTTTCTTTCTATRTGATAAATCACATTTATTTTTGCCATAGTTTGTTGTTTATTATTACAAAATTTAATGCAATTACATAAAATAAAAAGTTAACATTTTCAACAAATAATAAATGATAAACTAATCGTATTGTGAAGAATCATTTTCCATGATGTATACGAGCAATTCGCTTGCCAAATATACATGCTCTTTTATTAGCTCTTGAAATGATAAGGTTCCCACAACTTTCTTACGATTACTATTTATAAAGGGCATACACTCTTCTTTTAGTTTCGAAATGTTAAATTTATCTGATAATATAAAAAGTTTAATAACATTTTCCAGGTGTATATACTTTATTGCTATATTAATTAATTCCTCTTTCAAATATAATATTTGATATATATCCGATGCTACTATTAAATTTATAAGAAAAGCTTCTCCACGTTTTTTAAAATTGATTCGGCCAGTTTTACCAAAATAAATAAATTTCAATATGAACTGAAATATCGCTGGATCCATTTCCCTGATATAAATAACGTTAGTCTTACTTTCTAGCATATCATTTTGTAACATTGCTGCGAATACAGGATTACTTATAAGCATCATTTTATGAGCTGGAAATTCTTCTCCCTCAACATTTATTAACACGTCTGCAAATTTTTCGTCTAAGTAGATGTCTTGCATTTTGGAAAGCAGCGTTACATTTTCGTCATTTACACTTTCGTAACATTTTATTTTATACGCGACGGTTACTTTAATATCACGCATGGGAAGTGGAAGTGGTCCTGGGTTAACGGTTGGATTTTTATTAGAAATCATAACATTCATGAAAAATTTCACCAAAGGATGATAGTATGTAATTTCTGTAAAGCGTGGTTTTGCAACGCAGAAACTTTTGTAATTGTTTATAAAATCTAAAGAAAAAGTTCCTTTACAATCTACGAACGATAGTATTACTTTGCAAAGTAATTTAGTGCCTTTTAATACAAATTCAGGAGATTGATGAAAAGAATCAGACTCAACTTTTTCAAATGAAAATGTAAATGTTGTCATCGTATCTTCTATTTCTTCAATATCATCATCAAATAATATAGGATCATTTCTTTTTTCACTAGACATTTTTTTTACTCTTCAAATCACGAACACCTTGACAATCAATCCAGATTATAGATGTGATCACTACTATATAATATTTTCGGCAATCAACAGTGCACGAACTTTTGCAAATGAGCCGTCGTCGAATGAACTTCGATGGGATATCGATATGGACTTAATCAGTGATCCCAGAAACTTTCGCTTGTCTGATCGACACAGTACCGTAAAATTATCGGTTTCTTAATAAAATTATCGTACGCACGGAACAAAGTTTCACTCTATAGTTTTGACTAGGTTAACGAGGACTTTTTTCCACATTTCCAGATTTTCTTCATGCGAAAGTGCCACGTCGGTCGTACTATCGTGCTATCAGTGCAATCAGTGCTATCAGTGATCTCAGAGACTTTAGTTCGTCTGATCGACACAGGGGCGTGAAATTATCGTAAAAATTTGAATTCCAATAATTTCTGGGATGAGATTTTCAAAATCTGGAAAAAGAGTGCAAGTTCCAACTTTTTCGAAGTTGATGACCTTTTTTTTTGTCTTCAAAACCCTGCCATAAAAACGGCGTACCGCATGGAGAAAGACTTGATCGTACAGAGATCGTACACAGATCGTACACGGATCGTGGTGGTGGTGGTGCATCTTTGCTAAATTTGATGACTAAAAAAAAAAAAGGTCATCAAGTTTTCGAAATTCCAAATTGGATCGTACAAGGCCTTAAATAATTATCGTACGAATGGGATCACTGCGTACTATGGATACTATGGTACAGTAGTCGACTTTTCTTTTCGATATCGATATATCGATATATTCTTTCAATTCTTTCAATCGTCTTCTTATTCTTCTGTTTTCTTGTTTTCTTCATCTTCTTCATTTTCTTCAGTTATTTCAATATTTAATCTGTTCATTAATTGATGATCAATCTTCAGATTCTTCTTCAAAAGGAGGCGCTGAGCGAGCGCTGACTAAGAGAGCGCTGCAATCGAAACAAACGAAACAAAAACAAAAACAAAAACGAGACATATCGAATTATCGTAAATTATCATACAAGTTGAATTTATGATCGTACAATGCTTCAAATTTTGCGACGTGTACGATAATTATCGTACGAATGGGATCCCTGTCCTTGACATATCTTATGAATTTGATTACAATCTGTGTTATTGTATTGTTACAAGTCTGATGTACTGTGGTGCCAACTAACGTTTGAACGAGAGCCCACGATGCGAATATAACCTAAGAATGAAATCATTTGATGATAAAGAAGATTTCTTTACAACTGTTTATCCGATTTATACATTTTTTAATACTGGAATCGTTTTTATCGACCGAAATTGATCTATAGATCATCTACGCTAGAGAAATTTCATTTGATGAATAACCAAAATCTTTTTAAATAGAAATGTTTCTAGATGTCGCGTTGATAAGTCGGTAAAGAAGATAAAAATCATATTTATTTTTCCAATATCCAATTATTTTTACAATTTTTTTTATTTCAAACGATAATAGTGACAAATTGAATTTCATGAAAAATGGATTTTTCATTTGAAATTATAACGAATAGTACGCGGTAATAGAGGCGTAAGTTATTTTACAATAAATATTCGTATTTTGAGTGACACATGGCGTGATTTTAATAATCTAACATTATGGCAAATGAACATATTGATTTATGAAATTAAAAATAAAATAATTCATTCTAAAACATAGGTTCTCAAATATTGCCTAGATGAGCCAAATTGTAAATTTTACAGAATTTATCAAATATAAGTAAATAAACCAAATAACTAATAATGAAATAATAATTAATTTCAAATAAGAAAGGAAACAAATAATAACAACTCTCATCTCACGTATATTACATATAAAATTTAATTTTATTTTTTTTTGCTAAATCGAATAAATTTAATAACTAATAATGAAATTAAGATCATTGATGATCTGACATCGCGATCCGCACTTTGAGAATCACTGTTCTTAAACACGTGTTGTTAACTTAAGATTTACGATAATATATCTTTAATAAGTGATACATGTGTATATAGATATATACATAGATATTAATATAGATATAAGGTGATATGAGGGTAACAAATATGTAATTGGTAATCTCTTATAGTATACACAACACGTATTTATAATTATTTATTATTCTAAACAAATAATTTCCAATTAATGGTCTTAAATAATAATGTAAAGTCGCGGGTGGTCTAAAAATTTCGTTTTTATTCATTCAACCTATAACAATTTTTTAATTCTTTTCTATCAACACTCAAATATTTCTTTTCCCATGGTCCTTACTTTCTTGTCATTTTCCCTATTTTTTACAAATATTTCTATATATTCAAAACGTTTGATCTGCATCCCATATTCGGTAGAACAATAAGAGTTTACTGAACAAAACAAAAAGACTACCCCTGACCGTTTGATTGGCTTACACCTGAACCGGTATGATGTTGAATATGATGGTCATGTTTCTTTGAATCATTCGATTTGAAAAAAATATCAATGATTTGTTATCATTTCGATAACAATTAAAAGATTTAATTTTTAGTAGTAAATTGATAATATTATTATTATTGATCATTATCAATCTGTTTCCTCTCTGCTTCCTTCTCTCTCTCTCTCTCTCTCTCTCGCAAATTTCAAACTTACAAATAAAAGTTTTAATCGATACTTAATTGTTTTCTTATTAGCGACCCATAAACGATTCATTCGTGTAAGGGCTTCGTATTAATACTGATCCATATAAAAGTTGTATCATGCATACGTTAGTTCGAATTTCGTATATAGACAAACAATCGCGTAAACATAAACGATAACACAGAGTTGGTGTTATTATAGAAATTGAAATATTTCTAATTTGTAAAAATACGTTGGTATCACTTCAGTAAATTCATCGTTACAAATGATATTAGTTTGATAATAATACACGAAGGTTTTTCTTCTGTATATTATTATCAGTCAACGTTTCGGTTTCATTAGTTGCAACAAGCTGAATTACTTTAAAGTGTGCAGTTAAATAACCGAAATATCGACAATTCGAAATAAAAGTCAATAGACCGCATTAATTATTAAAATATCAAAGTGCGTTGGTTTTGTCGACCATAAAATATGTATTCATGTTTTCCGAAAATTGATCCACGTCCTTTTACTACTGCACAAAACAAAGGTTTTGGACATTGTTTAACCAATTATACATATATAATTCTTACACCTATAGATGGTGAAACCATTGTAACTCCTTCGTTTTATTTAAATGGCCATGAAAAAACTGCTCATATAGAAATAAAATGGGAAACAAAGAAAGTTAAAGTTCGATTGGTGATCGGAAATGAATTAGTGTATGTCAAACCGGCTATAGTGAAAATAATCATTAGTCAAGATGATAAAAGTCATATAGCAAAATTTAAATTTAATAAGGAAGATATGGATAAGGAATCGTGGATAGAATTTGTACGACCAAATTTCGATAAACCATTGTTCATACATTTTGCATTTTATTTGATATACCATAAATTAAATAGAAAACTTAATAAAACGATACCACTTAAAGTGGAACTCAGCGAACGTTTGAAAAGATTATATAAAGATAAGATATATGCGGATTTTCTAATAAAAGTTGGCTCAATAGAATTTTTAACTCATAAATCGGTACTCTCTGCTAGAAGTCCTGTATTTGCAGATTTGTTAAATAAAAATACGGAACAACAAGACGAGATGAAGGATGTTCTTGTTATTAACGAAATCGAACCGAAAATATTCGAAATTTTCTTGAAATATCTTTACCAATTCGAGATCGACACTATTGAAAATTCTAACATAAATTTAATTGTAAGTTTACTCCAATTAGCAATAACTTATAAGGTCGATGATTTTAAATTGGAATTGTGCAAACTGGCAACGAATTCATTTACTCCTGAAAATATTCACGAATGGATTCAGCATTCTTCGAATTTAAAGTTAGAATATATCAGGACAGTGGCTGTATCTTGTCTTAACAATTGCGTCCTTGCTCAGATACCTCCTTTTTGAGATTTTAATAATGATAAAATATTACAAAATATAATAATCGAATGTTAAACGATAATTAAATGTATTGTACGAAACTTTAGCGCGATAATTAATACTCTGTAATACAATTTTTCATTCTTTTATTTATTTATTTATTTATTTATTTATTCTTTTGATATTATTTTAAAAATTATTCAAATGAAATATTAAATCTCGACGATGATTCGACGATCTCATTGCTGATCTAAAAAGTATATCAAAAGTTCTTACGAAGTATGTATTATTGTAAAGAAATATAAATGTTCAAGTTTATTAGTATTTAGATATTTATGAATAAGATTGTTTTTAAAACGTTAATCTCTTTCCTTTTATTATTATCAACCCTTATAATAGTCGTGCCACGTGGCAACGTGTATTTACAAAGGAATTTGGTATTTGAGACGATAATCATGCCAGAGAATGAAGAAATAAACTATCTTGAAATATAAGTAACTTCGAATCTATATTCAATATCGTCATCTAATATTTCAGCAAGGACAATTATTATGAAAATATAATGGAAGAGATGTATAAACTCAATATCATAATATATGTAAACTCAAGATGATAAATATCATCCTAATACGAAAGTTTCCTTTCCTATCTACAAACAAAGAAAAAAAAAAGAAAAATTGAAATTTCATAATCGTGGAATATTTATTAACCGTTCACATTTGAATTATTTCTTTGGAATAGTGTTCTTAAGAAAGAATTTATTTGAAAGACATTTCAAATGGTTTACATTTAATTTTCTACGTTTAACTACCCATGTGAATTCGTAGTGATGGTTAATGTGTTAACGAAAAAGACTTTTTTTTTAATCTGTTTAATGAATACGTTACGAATTCTTTTCTAACGTCTATCAATTCATTAAAATTAATTGATTATTATTTTTTGTTTTCGTAGACTAATAAAACCGAGAACAGAGAGAGAAGTTTTTCTTTCTCTTTAATTGCACACACATGCATTTGTCTTTCAAATGACTAACGCTGGTGGTTTCATTGACATCGCATTTAACCTATGGGATGATCTTACAATCGATCGAATAGAATGAAAACGATTGATTCCTATTCTAAGATACCTATATATTTCTTCTTTACGTCTTTATTAAATATTATTCGGCCCATAGAAATATAAACGCAATATGATGAAGTGCAATCAAGGCTACGAAATATTTCTATTTAGATCATTTTGAAAGTAATTTCGTTAAAACGAAATAATATTATAACATTTGAAACCTTCAATCAAGCCTGACGAAAGAAAAAAAAAACAAAAAAAGAAATATAAAAATAAAGATAGATATTTTCTAATATTTAATAAACTTATCGACCTTGTAACATTTTATCGAAGATGCAGAAGAAATGTTTTTTTCTGCAATGATAAAATTTTTTAACAATAGCAACAAAATGCCTTTAATCAAGCGAATAATCAAAGTTTCTCTTTATGCAGTATTACATTGTGCATAAATTAAGGTCTCGATATTCATCGAGGTCATATTTTCAAATTTTACAACTTATAAATAATTATATTTATACCAAATCATTTTTTACAACAATCTTCAATTTGTTTTCTTGAATTATATGTGTGTGTATGTGTTATGGACGATTTTTATTCCGAATTTTTTATTCTATTCTCCATTTCAAATTTGATTCATATTTTGATAAATCGTTATGAGATAATAAAAGTATATTGTAAATATACAACTATATGTTACTATCTTTTTTTTTATCTTTGCAAAAGAAAATTTTTATCTTGCATGTGTCTCTTACCTTGCATTCTCAAAAGTAGCTGATGCACTGCTTCCTATCGCACCGAAACCAACACCAACGGCAAGGCCTTCGGGAATATTGTGCACCTAAGCAAAGAATGATTAAAATTACTACGCCATTATTACAGTAAACTTAGAAGATAGATTATTTTTTTCTTTTTTGCAATAGAATAACAAACAGAGAGAGACAGATAATATAAAAGAAAGAAAAAGATAGTAAATAAATTTCTTTGGAATATATATATATATAACGTGTTTGCAACTTAAACAGATAAGATAAAAATAAAAAGAAGATTAAATAAAAGAAAATATTCTTTCAGTCAATAATTTAATGTTTGATTAGAACGTTTCATAATTTATGATCAAATAAATAACGTTGGGTATATTTTATTGAAAAAGAATATTTCCGTAATCTTGTATCCGAATATACACGTGGGTAGATTGAAAAGTTTTGCTCTTAAATTATATTCTATCGATCAAAAAATTCATTTTTATTCTTATGACGTGGTCTAGAAAAACTTTTCTTTCAATTCAACCTGAGAGATATTTTTTTGAACTAAAAAATTCGGAGAATACTTATTGGCCGACATGATACGAGTCAATGTGCGTGATAGGCAATTAGAGTCAAGATATTTTTAATTGGCAGTCATAATTATCAACATTAATACGAATACACGTTGCATGTGAAAAACGTATATAAAAACATTATGTACACGAAAAAAATAAAAGATGATGATTTCAACTTACTGTAATGGCTACAACCAAGAGCAATATTCTCCTCCATTGATTATTCTTAATTTCGTTACTAGGATCTTCATAAACTGTACTCATCTCGGCCAATTCCGATGGCCTATGTATATTGGCAACTTGTCTTCTTCTTGCATTTTGTTCGTAAAATCCTGAAAAAGATCGATATAATGGCGACATTACGATGATTCTCCATTTCAACAACTAATTCGTTTATTAGATTCCGTGGAAGCACACAGGCGTATCGCATGCAAATAAAATATTATTAATTCATTTTTTATATTGGCTTTAAGGGCCGATTTTAATTTATCGAGACTATTTAATTTATATTGATTTTTTTTTTTTGATCAAATTTTTGTTTTAATTAATTCAATTTGCAGGCATAACGAAGAAATTAAGTTTTGAACAAAACATTGGTACCACTCGGCAAAGATTCGATGGACGATTATAGGGGGCTTTTAAACGGGGATTTAATTTTGTTTAATTTATAATTTTATGATTTAATTATTTTTTTAATATCTGTTTTTTTTTGGTTATATTTTAAACACATTTTTCACACGTCACTTTTTATTACATAACACTTTCTTCGGCACAGACACATCACACGCGTTTCAATTCACGTTATTTAATAACATGAGTCTTTTTGTTTTTTTTTTTTAATTTTCTTTAAAGTTGAGTTTTATAATTTTGTTAAATTGTTTTTTAAACGCAGAGAATCTGAGCCTATGGGTGGTACCAGTTATATTAATTATGATATATCTACCGTGCATGCATTTATAGATCTCTATAGAAGTATGTAGTAATTCTCACTAATAGACTAATCTAAATATTAAAAATATACATTAACAAACTATTTAGTATCAAAATAACGTGTCTCAAAACGGATTTAATTTCAGGAATAAGCATTATTAATAAAATTACAATATGTTGTGTAGGTTGGTTGTTTGAAAAATAATTTCAATTTTTCCAATAACAAAATGTACGATCAAACTTATACGAGATTGGGTTGAAAAGTTTTGAGTTTCAACAAAAACAAGAAAAAAGAACATTAATTTATAAAACATAACAAGAGAATTTTAACAAACAAAAATAAACTTTTCAACCTTTAATCGCGTATATTTAATTTTGTACAGCAATTAATTCTTCTTTTCTTTCACATTCTCTTTTTATACATAAAATGTGTATATTTTGTATTAGAAATCAAACAAATAGAAATAGAAATAATTATTATTGTAAAAGAAGATGCTTATTCCTGGTTTTTAAAGTTAGTTCGAAACGTTCGCCTTATACGAGGACACAAAGCAAAAAGAGGGGCGAGTATACAGCGACGTTCGTCTTCTCCTTTTTTCTTTCCCATTTCTCTTTCCCTTTTTTCACGACAACGATGATAATAATAATTCATAATTAATAAATAATAAGAACTAATAATAATAATTATAATTATAATTATAATAATAGTAATAGTAATAATAATAATAATAATAATATTAATAATAATAATAATAGTAATAATAATAATGATAAATTAGGCATACACGTATACGTACACTGGATTGGCTAATAAATAATATTGGAATTTGAAGCTATTTACATTGAAATAAACGACCTTATTATTTTGCATTGAAAAAATCTTTCTTATCTTATATCCAATTACAAATAAAACTATCTATCTTGAGTAATTACTGTTTATTACAAATCTTTTTAATACTTTCTATTTACGAATAAAGAAATAATTAAATAATAAAAATATATTTTTTCATTTCGAACTAATGATACCCGTTATAAAAGAATATTACTTTATCTAAAACTTAAAATATTTTCTTTCTATGAAAATAAATAACATTATAAGTATACATTGTTTAATTAAAAATTCTATTAACATTTAATATATCAAAATAAAAAATCCTATTATCTGTTTTAGACTAAAAATTCCGATATTACTTGTTGATCAACTCAATTTAATACAATCATAAATACATGTGTGTATGTATGTATGTGCGTATACTCGTATGCCATTTAAAAGATTATAGATATTATAATTAAATAATATCAAAAATATATAAAGAAATGTATAATAATTAAATTATAAAAATAATCGTAAGAACAAAACCGTTCATCATCCCATTATTGTTGGTAAAGCCTATAGAGAGAAGTGGTTGTAAGAAGAAAAAAAGGCGAAATACCATCGATAGTAGTCGAATCGACATGAGTGTACATCATTCCACCGGAAATCTGTACGTCGTTAAACGTATCGATATCGTCTAAGTCCTCGTCACTCTTTAGTTTTGCAAGGACCTTGCCTCTTTGTTTCGTACCGACTGACTGCATAGCTAAAAGCACATTGGGGGACTGAATGCCAAGGGAAGATATCAACACGTCCGTTCCGTATACGAATGCCGCGCCTATGAGAAACCCAACTCCGACCGGTACGAACGCGTATTCCCCTTCGGCTCCATAAATTTTGCTCTCCGTAGCCATTTCAATAGCTGGCGCCAACAAGGACCAATAGCTTGCTGCTACCATCACGCCACCGGCAAATCCAAGACTGATGTCCAATAGTTTTCGCTGAAAACAATCGTTACAATCGTTACAATCGTTACTACAAGTATGAACTGTATTTTCTTTTCTCTATTTTTATACATTTTTCAAAATAAATGAAATTATTTGAAATATCGTTCTCTAAATTATCAAATTTCGTATGAACAAACAATTGACCCATATGGTAATTGTTACCCCGTTCGATAATGCATATGCACGAGCCAATTTTCTACGTAAAACGATACTCGAGTAATAAAAGGGGATGTAAAAAGATACAAGGATGGTTTAACTAGTTTTCAATTTAACATAGAAACAATTTTATTTAAACGTTTAATTTGTTTCCTTTCAAACTACTTCAAACTCGCTTTAAAAGGGCCATTTGTTTACTTTACGTTATTACACTATTGCGTAGGTTATTGATATCGTTGTATCTCAGTTTTATTTTTGAAATATCTTATCAATTATCAATCTTACGTCACGAGCTTATCAATATTTTCTCAAAATTAAAAACGATCTTTTGATATTACGGAAACAAAATGCGTCATTCCATTTAAGAAATTTGAGTTGGGATTCATACGATCCTCGAGGACCATCATTTAATTATGAAGAAATTCAACGACGACATCCCATTATCATTCATGAATCTTTACAGAAAAAAATGATGTGATCGTTATTAACGTTCCACCATGTATAAACATATGGACATGTATTTTTGATTATTTTCTATTTTTTTTTTTTTTTGTTAAGAGAAAAGACCGGATCAACTGGAACCGATGGACAAAAGATAATGTCACCTAACCAGTTTGACTTTAATTTATTGAAATACTCCAACAAATATCATAATAATCGAATGAATAAATAAGTAGTTATTTTATAATAATAATTAATAAATCATGATTAAAATATATTATTTTTTCTCACTCTATAAATTAGCACATTTTTTTTGAAGCATATCATTTAGATCAGGCGGAGTAATATATTCATATACCTATATCCGGCTTTATGCCAATTCAAGATGTAAGTATATATATACGTATATATAATATATGCAGTAGGACGAGATGATCGCTCGATGACCTTTCTACGAGAAACGGGACACGTTTACCGATCGTTCATGACTCTCAAGTGATCATTATCGATACTTTATTTTTACGATAGTAATCATTATGCACTTTCTTATGCACAATATATATGCATACGCGTATACATCATTTCTACGGATTGATAAATTAATGAATAATCGTTTCAACAATATATAAAGAAGGACCTTGATTAGTCAATAAAATCAGAGAATAAATGACCCGGATAACCATGATCTCGCTTAATCAAAATTTCGGATAAATGTGATTCAATTAATCGAAGTCTTACTCGTTGAATCGTTTAAACGATTGTACTCGAAGTAATCAACAATATTTTGAAAAAATATTATTATTATTATTATTATTATTTGTTGAAAATAATTTCTTAATGCAATATTCTTAAAGAGAAAAACAATCGTTGATATATTTAGACTTAAAGATAAAAATTGATTATAGTAGTGGTAGCAAACAAAGATAATATATTTTGATGGAGGTTAGGTGCCCTTTTTGATCATCGTGAACGAAGATGACGACGACACACGATGTCTCGGATCACACACAATGAAGAGAATTAATATAAAGAGTAATGTGCGTCTCATTTCCCCCGATTGATAAAGAACGCTTATAGGTTGATGTAATAGGGAAGCGTTCGATGCACGCATACTGTGCTCTATTTAAAACGAGCCTAAGTCCTTGAAACTTATTAGTTTGGCGAACCGAAAAAGTATATGTTTTCGAAGTATATTTGAACTATCGAATGTTCTATTAAAATTTGAGTCAACAAAGATTCATTTCTAAATGCATATTATATAATGATTGAATTAATTCGATGAATGAAAAAAAGGCGCGAATTTCAAAAAGAAATTAAATATGGAGAAATAAACCGCCTTTTTTGGTCAATACCATCGGGTAAGGTTAGATGTTTAGATTTTTGAACGTAACATTGTTGACATTTGTAGCATTGGATATACGGGCTCAATTAAGTAGGATTAAAAGATGATTGATTATGATAAAGAATATATGATATGACGATGATGATAAGTATAATAATAATAATAATAATAATAATAATAATAATAAAAATAATGAAAATAAGAAGATAAAAATAATAATACCTGTTTCCCGCGTATAACTACGACAAGCGCGGCACCCGCTGCCGTAAGGGCCCACGTGAAGAGTGTCCCTAAAAGGGCCTGTACAATTGGTGAATATTCCTTCAACATCTTTCCTTCTCTTTCAATTGATTTTGTTAACTCCTCTCTCTTCTCTTCTCTTCCTCTTTCACCAAATAATTCAATTCGTAGGAACACGTTGCATTACTATCATCCGAGCAAATAAACCCGAAGCGAACGTGTGCCACGAGAAAACTGTTTCGCGGGAAGCGAAAATCACAAACGGCAAACCACACTCAGTCCCCCGCGCTTATCTTAGCTGCCACCACTGTTACTACTACTAATGCTGATACTGTAACTCCATTACCACCTCCACTACTACCTCCAACACCAACATCATTACACCACTAAACATCGTTTCACCATTCCAACGCGACACTCTGGCAAAACCTAAGTATTATATGCTTATTCGTTTCCTTTGATTAAACACCACTACCACTATCAACACCACCTACCACTCTTCTACTGTCTACTACTACTATTAATACCAAACTACCGCCTACACTACTTGTTATCTTTGTTTCATACATCAATGTTACTCATCCCGATCTGACCGATTAATACACGCGCGCTTTTCTCGCACTCTCTCTCTTTCTCTTTTTTCAGATCTACGCCCTTGGATCTGTCAATTCTAACTTTCGAGTCCACCACACATTTAGGAAAACGTTCCTCGTTCGTTACACCATATATGAAGAACCACGATCGAAGCGCCATCTTCCTCTCTCTCTCTCTCTCTTTTTAACCTTATCTTTTTTTTTTACCTGCCACCTTGCAACCTTGCCATTACACACGATTGGTCGATTGGTGTGCCATCGACCAGCCATGTTTAACAAACATTTTATTAAAATTTTATATGAGAAATTCATTTCACAATTAGATTGTATAATATTTTAATTATGATTTATCAATAATTTATTTTTATCTATTAGAAAATTATTCTCCATATTTTACAAATTTTTGACCATTTCATTAAATATCGATTTATGATAAAGTAGGCAATTATTAATTCGTTTAATATCTATTATATATAAATATAATTCTAAGTTTTGTTTAATATTTACGTTAGTTTTATTGCAAAAATATCATTTCTCATGATATTTATTTTCTAGTAATAATTATTGATTGATATTACTACAAAAAAATGTTCTCAGTACTCATAAAAGATAATCTATAAAAAGTTAACCATTACTAATCTCAACTATTGCATTTATTTGTTATTTTTTCATTTCGTTTTTAGAAAATATTGATAATTGTAACTATTATCAGTTTTATTATATTATCATGACAATATTTTTACCCAATTGATAAGTAGAAAATAACATTGCAAATATTCTTCTTCAGCTCGACGATCCGTTCGTTACCGCGAAAACGTAGCCGCCATGTTTAAAATGATTTGATTGGATGCTATCTTTTGTCTACTTGGTCACGTGATCTCAAAGAACAAATTAAAATATATATAATTAAATATAAATATATATTATTATTATTTAATGACAAAATGTGATAATTCATTTAATTTTAATATTATAATGAATTATTTGAATGAATTTTCTTTAATATCGTTCTTTATTTAAATTAGATTTTTCTTTGATATTTCGCGCGTGGAACACACAGTAGTGCTGCAGTCGCGATTGGTGTTAGCAGACGACAAAACGCGTCGTGTTGTCAATGCGTCTGTCAACTAATGTGCAAACATGGCGTCTGCTTCGGTAGGTGCATGAGAGAAAATCCTGCGTTTTTAGTGTATCTTCATACTAAAATACTGCTAACGTGCTTCGATCGTAGTATCTAATTATATGTTTATGCTTAGAACGAGATATAAAAAAAACCGAGACGTTTTTTGTCGAAGAAGCCGAAATATCTCGTTAGGCTAGCTCGTTGGAAGATCTTTACTGACATATCCATAAAGAATTACCGTATGTATTACTTGATAGAGGATAAAATCGGTCTAATACATCGGTCGATACATTCGAGATAACCTGACGATATTATTATTTTATTTTTCTTTCTTAATTTGTTTTAAACAAAACGTTCGTTTTTCTTTGCTCGTTTCGCTCGATTGCTCAATTTGCATATTATATCATCATCTTATTTTACTTCTAATTCATTGTTTAATTTAATTGTAATAAAAAAAGAAAGATTATTTGTTTATGTCGGTTTTTAGGTACCTTTACTGATGGATGACGATACCATAGCCTTCGGAGAAGAGGATGAAGCTGTCCGTAGCGACAAACTCAAGTACGCATTATTTAAATAAGACATAGGAGGAAATATCTTTATTTATGAAATATAAAACATGTTATTTTTCATCTTAGGCATCCATACGTTACCATATTCCATCTGGTATTTAGAATATCAGCTATAGTAGTTTATATGATGTGTCAATTATTTTCCAATAGTTTTATCGCTAGCTTTGTTGTTGTTGTACTTCTTTTGTCGATGGATTTTTGGACAGTTAAAAATATAACCGGAAGACTGATGGTGGGACTTAGATGGTGGAATTACATAGACGACAATGGGAAGAGCAACTGGGTATTTGAATCTAAAAAGGTTTGGTTGATTCTTTTGTTTTTAACGAACCTTCTTCAAATATATATTATATTTCTTCTTCGTGAATTATAGTTTATTTTAACTGGTATACCTTCAAAAATATAGTTCAAGGTTATCGAGTAGAGATAATATTTTTATCCTTGATGCTTTCATTCCTTTCTCTTATTAATATTTATTTCACCTTAGAGTCGATAATTTGAACGTTATGCAAATTTTAATAATAAGCGACTATTCATAAGGATGATTATTGTCAAGAGATTGCTGCAAATTTCTGTTATGTGCCCTGTGTTTCAGGGTCCCCAACAGAATCGTATTAATGTGGCAGAGGCACGTATCTTTTGGTTGGCATTGATACTCTGTCCACTTTTGTGGTCGGTATTATTTGTCACCGCCTTGTTTCGTTTAAATTTTCAATGGCTGTTACTCGTATGTATTGCTATCATTTTAAATGGAGCCAATCTATACGGATATGTGAAATGTAAAATGGGAGGTGATCGGTACATTTCAACAGCTACCAGTGATTTCTTTAGGAAACAATTTATACAAAATGTTAGTATAATATAATATTTAGTGATCAATAGGAAAGGATAGGAATACAGAATGTTGTTTGTTTTTTAAGGTTGCATCGATGATGACGAGGAGTCCAGCAACAAACAATCCAAATCAACAAACTAATGTAATATAAAAAAAAGTTCTTTTGTAAGTATAATGATGTGTATGAAAATTAATAATAATGCTGTAAATGTGTACTGGGTGAATGATGATATGCTTGTACATAATAATATTAGTTATAAAAGTATAAGTACTCTGTAATAAAATTATTATTTGAAAACGTGCTCAAAAAAAAAAACAAGATGTAATTATTTTAAAAATTCCTTTTCTAAATCATGCAAAAGACAATACTTTATGACGTTAGTTACTAGTTTATTGATGCCACAAGGCAATATATAATGTACACGGTATTTCTCCTTGTCAACAGACTCTTTCTATTACACCATATTTAATTTGTATAGTAGTTTTTTATTAGTAACATTGCATTTATCGTATTCACCTCAGCCTGCTGTATTCTTTCTGGCGAGAAGGTATCACAAAATAATTTCCCATTCTTTCAACGATATTTAGTATTTGACTTTCTGTCATTCTATTCTGTCATTTTAAACTCACATTCTTCCTTGGATCTGAGACCATAATATCATTTGACCGATTCATCTATAGATATAGATGAACTTTGCAACTTGATCTTATACATATTACCAAACTCGTTACATATTGCATGGAGCAGTACATTGGTAATCGATCGAATTTTATTAACGTTCGTGAAGGTTGCTCCGAAGATTACGAGTCATAAGTGTTTTCAAGAAGAAGAATACAACAAACCACATATTGCTATACACATTTTCGGTTAAAAAAAAATATATATATAATCAAGATTAATGGCAAATACGGATCTAAATTACAACATATACTTAAAAAGAATTTCGTCGAAATTATATAAAATAACTTAAATATCCCATGTTAGAATTAGTACGTTACAAATACGTGAATATCGTGGACTTTGTGTTTGTAACTTTTGTGAGTACAGATTATTAATGCTACCAACTTATCGCTAGTAATATGTTTTTTTTTTACAACAATTGAACTTCTTTTAACACATTTTGCGCTTAGCCTGGAACTTTGAAACATGAAGTCATTGAGAAACTTGGCAAAATACACTCGGGTAGTATAATTACATGTCATTTTATAGATTAAGAGGTGTCCCACAAAAGTGGCTCCACTTATTTTAAATGCACGTTTTTATTTATTTATTTATTTATTTATTTACTCATTTATTTATTTATTTATTTAATTATTTATTTATTTGTCTGATTTTGAAATACTTCGATTAGAACTTGACGGTGCAAGGAACACCAGAAGAGAACAAACTGTTTATTAAGTCAGTATGAATATGTTTCTATCACAACGATCTTTTGAAAATTATTTGTAACGTTTGAAGTCTTTCTCTCTTTTTTTTCTCTATAAAGATCATTTAGAAGAACTCTGATAAATACAAGGGCGTGTGTTTTACTATTTCTTCTTTTTATTTTTTTTTTTTATTCCCTTTTTTTTTTCATTTTCTTCTATACAATTTCTGTAAGCTATCATTCATGTTCGGAACAAGATAGAATAAAATGGAGCGCAGAAATATTCACACTGAACGATATAAAGCAGTGGTATGTAACACTGAAGGATGAAATTTTCATACGAAATCGACATAAGTTTGTTAGTTATAATAGTAATAATAATAATAATAATAATATATATATATTTACAGTCCAACCACAAGAACTACTAGGATTTTTTAATAATAAGATGTCCGTTAAAAGATAGTATCGGTTGATAATAATTTTTGTTCGTTCGTTTCAACAATTCATAAGTTTCTTTTTTTTTTTCTTTTCATTTTAACTTACAAAAATTGGGTATATAGAAAGCTAAATATCAGTCGGACCGTTTTGTATACGTATGATTTAAATCACATTTCAATGAAACAAGTAAACTTGCTCTTTTTTTTTTCCGTCGAGTCTTTTTATACGAATATAACAATATTTTATTTTTAGTTAAGTTCAAACTAATATAGAAGATTTGTAATTTGTGTAGGAATTAACACTCGCACAATTTATATATTTTCTTTTTTATGAAATATCTTAACCATCGAAATAAATATTATCCAAACGCGGCTGCGGAAAATATATATATATATATATTCCTTAATATTCGATCATCTCAATAATCTTATTTGTCTTTTCATTTCTCCTTCAGTATTCACAAATACCTTACAATTAATAATAATAATAATAATAATAATAATAATAAAAAAGGTAGCTGCGCTGTTAAACGTTATTATTATGTGGTCATACAACATGTACAATATCTCTTAGAAAAAGAATACGAGCCAACTTTAGTGAGATCCTTCGATACTAGTTGTACTTCTTGATAATGTGAAGTCGCATAAAGTATTTACCTCCATGCCGTTATAATATGTTATTTTCAAATAAGTTTAGGTATTATTTTAGGGGAAAACATCATATACATATCTACTTCCAGCGCAGTAACGTTGACGTAAGGTTTCCATTTTCGTGTTAAATTTGTATAAAAACTAAAGATAGGTTTACATGATAACGATACTAGTAAACGAATCGATTAAAAACTATAAATTAATAATGCATGAACAAAATACGATAAATAATGCATTAAACGATGGCAGTTGTTTTTTTTTTTTTTATTATTTTTTTATTTTTTTGTTCGTTTATTTTCTTTTGGAAAGAAAGAAAGAAAGAAAGAAAGAAAAATATTTAAGTACTTTGTTTTCAGTACAAAAGTTATATAGCTGCGAGTTTAAAGCAGATCTACCGGAGCTGTTGCGTTTTTGGATATATTTTTTGAAAATATATCTCACGCATGGCTTTGAATTTATATCGATGAATCAAAAATGATGTTGCAAATAAATATAGAGACTCTTACGAGCGTTACAATCTATATATATATATATATATATATATATATATATATTCTCAGTCTATATGAAGTAAATTTTATTTAAAAAAGAAAAAAGATATTTATTTTGTAAAGACGTGGCGTATAGAATTTGTAAAAACATCGGGAGTGGGGGGAGGGTTCGATTAAAAAGTATCAAAAAATATGTTAAAACATCTAAATGAAACCTAAACAACAAATGAAATATATCGTGATATGGGACATGCTCTTTTTTTTTGTTTTCTTTTTTTAAATAAAACAGATTATTATATATTCTGATAGTCTGGAAAATATCCACACATTATTATGCACATCCACTTCTCTTTTATGATATTTATAATATATATCTATGTATATATATTATTCATCATCTTATGTATATATAATGTTGTTAATGACAAACGGTGCATTTATGTACACTTAGTCACAATTCCTGACCCTCGAACCAATTTTTTAAATAATAGTAATAGTACAAACATACAATTTTGGAAGAATTAACATTTCTTCCTTCTGTACAAATGAAGATAAAATTCAACGAATAATAAAAATAAAAATAAAAATAAAAATCTCTATTTCAAAAGTACAAATACAATTTAAAATAGTTTATTCTATTAAATTATAAGAAATAAAATTTTTATAAAAAAAATATCTAAAGCAGAAATAGATAAATTTGATTAAAAACGCGAAGCATATTTTTCGAAACAAAATTTGATCAGTTTAAGTATTATTTCGGTATTTTGTAATAAAAACAAATATGTATTTCGTAGATCCGATAGAAAATGTTAAATCGACGATAAATGAAATTAAATTCAAGTATAATTTTTGAAGATTATATAGAATAATAGACGAGGTAGAAGCTTAGATTTGAAAGTTTGTACATAACGGATTCGAGGGTATCGGATTATAATACGGGAGTCCAACATACACAGTGCTTCTATTAAATAATCTTTATAGAATTATGCACAATCTTCATGTGTGCATATTTCTCATTAAATACAGGCACCGTTTCCTCTCTTTCATCCTTCTTCTTTCACAATGTCATATTTGTTTTTTAATGATGTCTCTTACATTCTAAATTCTTAAAACGATTTCGCTTATAATCTATTGTAAAGTTACAATAAGTAATGAGAGAAGATACCTATCGTGCATAATGGGTACAGCATTAATTGTCAATTTGGCAGTATGGCAAGTTTCTTGTGTTAGTTTGCGGAAATTTTCATGTCTCTTCTTTCTTGTTAATCCACATCGAAAAACATTTATTAATCCTTTTTTTTTTCTTTTTCTCAAGTGTGTTACTCGTTACAATTAATTTCCATCGATAAGTACTCGTTAATGTGTGCCACGTTATCATACAACCATTCAAGTTGTTAAGGCTTCACAAAGAGTAACTAACTGTGCTTTTCTAATTATTAGTCTTCTTCCTTTTCTTCTTTTTCTTTTTTTTTCTTTTTCTTCTTCTTATTCTTCTTTTTATTATCATAGAAATATACGAGAGAAACGTTTGTGTTGTAAATTGAAGTTTCTTCTCTGCAGCTGTTAATTTAACGATGGAAGCACTTTTCTTCGATAAACAAGATTCAAGTTTTTCGCGTTACTTTGTCTTTTCATTTTACGAGAGAATCATAAAATTCGTATCATTATTATTATTATCATTATTATCATTATCATTATTATTATTATTATTTATTATTATTATTAATATTATTAATATTATTATTATTATTATTAATATTATTCATTTAACGATACTCTTTTCTATTTAGATAAAAAAGAAATAGAGTAGAGAGATAGAGAGACATGCTTGTAAGTATTTTATTATTTCTTGAATTTTTTTTCCAATCCTCACGTTGTTTTTAAATCTTAATAGTTAGAAGACTACCTAAGCTTCGATAAAGAAATTCTTAAAAGACTTCAAAAAATTTAGCTGCCAAGAATGTTTCCATAAGTGAGATAAATCTCACATAAGTTTTTTTCAGGATATGTTCCAATTTGGAGATTTGGGATTGTACGATCGAAGGTTGTATTTCGAATTTTGATTTTTGATATACGCATCGACGTATGCAGGCATTTACGGGCATTTGTTAACTCGTTTTTTCGAAAAATTTATTTGAACGTCGAACGAAACGTATATATTTATATATAATCAGTTATGGTTCTCTCATCTGAGAACGATATGATCAGATTTCTTCAGATAATATTTTCAATTTTTTCTTTATTTTTATTTTGTTTCTTCTTTTTGTTCATCTTATTGTGATTTTGTATAAAGTAAAAACGGGTGTCTCGAAAAAGAGAGATAGAAAGATAGAGAGAGAATGAGAGATGTGAATTATGGTCGCTCGTATCATCGACGAGGAGAGGAGATTTAACGTACATACATTTAAGCGGCAGTTTTTTTATCTTACCTCGCTAGCTAAGTTAGCTACAATTGCGAGAATTCTTCAAGTTTCTTTTACCTTCGAATTCTAATCTATTTTTTAACGACAATTTTTTCTTCATCTTCTTAATATTCTTCTTCTTCTTCTTCTTCTTCTTCTTCTTCTTCTTCTTCTTCTAGTTTCGTACGTTTTTTTTATGTCAGGATAAAAGTTGTATGTGAATGCTTTCTATATAATGTATATAATTTCTTTTTTTTCTTTTCTTTTTTTAAATTACTGTCAAGAATGAAAATTTCCTGCGCGATTATGTGTGCTGCAACACCATTTTTCAACTATTGCACTTCATCGTCTACCATTATTATCATTATTAATATTATTATTAATATTATTATTAATATTATTATTTTTATTATTATTAATATTATTATTATTATTCTTTTTTATTTATTTCTTTTTTTAAATTTTTTATTGTTTTCCGTTTTCTTTGCTTTTTTTTGTTTTGTTTAAACCGTCTGTGTGATACATTAGCGAATAATTATCGCTTAGCGACTATAAGATAGTTGCCCTTGAGGAAGGTACGAGTAATGTTACGCATAAAAACTACGCTTTTTTTTACTCTCCAGCTGCACAGTTAACACGATATATGTATTCCATTGTACTAAACACGTCGTACTTTAGCCCTTTCTCCGATATCCCTTTCATTCTTTTGTCGTTCCCTTCGATCTCTCGTAGCTGCTTCTCTTTGCTCCCGATTATCGGCTTGTCAGTTGGCGTAATGATCAAATGATCCTAAGTATTCCAAACTGGCCCGATAACAGAATTGATATTGATCCTGAAAATCGAATAAATGACGAGACGTTAATAAAAATTATAGGAAAATTATAGATGATATTTATTGGATTAGTATTTCGAAATATTTGAAATAAATGTATCTAGGATTCGTGAAAAAATTGGGCTGTTAGAATTGGGACTCTAATGTAAGTCTTCCATTTTCTAGGCAACTGTTTCAATCTTTGAATTAATCCTTCGATCAATTTTTTCACGAATGCTTATTTTTATAATAAAAAGGTTTAAAACTGCTAATCAAATAAATAATCGTGTAAAAATGAAATCGAAGAAATCAACTTACTTCCGTTTGTACCATGGCAGGACGTTGCGTACGTAATATTCTTACTGTTTGGAAGATATCTACCACACCTTCGTATTGCATACGTTCAAGGACGATGCTAAGCGTTATGAATACACCCGTTCTACCTACACCGGCGCTACAATGTACAGTTATAGGTCCATCTTGACCAAATTGTTCCTTGGTTTTATGAACTTGACCGATAAAATCGATAAAACCATCTCCGGATTTGGGTACACCTTGTTCTGGCCAATCAATGAATTGGAATTGTCTAACTGTACGACTTGCTCCATCTCGTGCATCAGTAACTTTGAATTCGCGTAAAATGTATTGTGGCATATTGTATTCAGCGATAGGATCTACGACGAAGCACTGATAACGAATCGATCTGTCGGAAGGCCAATACTGATGGCACTTTTCTCTACCCATTTCTTTGAGTTTCGTTAACATAACCACGATCGTTGAATTATGTTCCCATAGCATACGCCAAAAGTCGTCTGTGGTGTCACAAAGTGGACCCTGGGTTGCAATATAAGCACCACGATATCTGTAGCCATCGATTAAACTGGCGTTTATGTAATCTGACCCTTCGATGTTACGTTGTGGCTGTAAACATACTCTGCTACATTCGTAAGGTAGGATATGGACCAATCGATTTTTATGTTTGTTGCATGGCAAATTGGCCGATATGAATCTCGTGGAGTCAGCTTTGATATTAGACAATTTCTTAAATTCCAATTCCATGCCAGTTATATTGTCGATTTCAGGTTGCATGAGCTTTTGAATATGAGAGTGTAAATTCCTAGCTGGTACCTCAGTATTGCCGCATATCACCGCTTCGAGAAGTGCGTCATGAATAAATATGTACTGATCTTCAGTCTGTACCATATAGTTTCTTTGAGCACGTAGACATGTCACATGTCCGTATATGTCAATCATTTTTTCGTGCTTGATACGTTCCAGCATAGAATCTATAACGATGAAACAACCGGTCCTGCCAACGCCAGCGCTACAATGTACCACTAATGGGCCGCTGTCCGGTCCGTTTAACGATCTAACTCTTCGCAGAAATTGTAAAAATGGTGCTGGGTGTTCCGGTACTCCGTGATCGGGCCATGCTGTGAATTGCAATTGTTTGATCTCACGTCTCTCCGAATAACCTGCTCTACAAACTTGGAAAGTTCGAATACAATAGGTAGCTAGTTCTTGGATATCGGTAATGGTGACCGTCATCTGGCCATAAGTTTCTGAACCTCTTGTTGGCCAATACTGATCACACTTTATTCTAGTCCTTTCTTCCAGTTTCGTCATCATAACAATTGTACTCGTGCGAAGTTCCCAACACATTCGCCAGAAATCACCGAAGGTCTCCTGAAGTGGTCCTTGAGTTGCCACGTATGCGTTCTGCTTTCTATAACCATCGCAATAGTTCGCGTTTATATAATCGGACCCAGGCATCCCATCGACCGTTTGAAGGATCACTCGAGAATGATCGTAGGCTATCACGTTGGCATAACGATTCTTTGATGCGTTTACTTCCATGTTCGAGTGGTCCCAAGTGAACTGCTGACCGGGTTCAATAGACTCGTATTCTTGACTGAACTTTAGATTGTCGTTTGCTTTCAATCGATCGATATGATTGCCCAACTCGCTTATGGGTATCGGTGGATGCGATATCATGCCAGGAGTTTGGAAATTCAAACGTCTCATCTCTACTGGATCGGATGGTGCATGATTCGAACTGATATCTGCTGCCATAAGTGGTCGAGTTACTGCTGCCTGATCTGGTGCCTTGCACGGTTGCCTTCGTCTGAAACAGGAATTATGTTATAATTTCATTAATTTTATCACAGTATAAATATTAATGTTCTGTCACGTAAATATTTGTAATAATTAGAAACAAGTGTAAATATTTCTAATTTGTATGGGGACTTACTTTTTTATAACGAATACTAGAATCAAACAGATGCTGACCATAAGTGCTGCTATTATAGGACCAACTACCCAAACCATTCCAGGATCCTGTCCACGGGTTTTAACAGACACTTCAGGATTTCCGTCGACTGGAGTATTTGGATTTGGTCGACGTGGAGGTTCACCCGGTGGAACTTCTCTCATATCCAATGAAAGATACTCAGAGAAAGGTGAGGAAGTGTAGAGATGCTGAAAAGTAAATTGTTAACGTTAATTCGTCTATTATTGAGTAAGATTATGTTTTTTTTTATAAAAAAGAATAGTAAGGTGTATTACTGACCTTTCTAGGAGTGTCAACCACGGCACGTACAAAAATTCTATATCTCTTATTCCTCTCTAACTTTCTGTTTTCATATCCCTCGTACAAATCACCACTTCCTAAATGGAAGGTATAAGGAATGTCTCTATGAGGGAATTTAGCAGCGATGTAAGGTGCGTTCTCTCGTTCCGTTTTAGTGGCTTTTCCCGTAATCATGTCTTCCGTAAGTTCATCGGGTTGTTTGTCAGCCGTTGATTTATCTTCAGGTACAACGATCAAATAATAGTGAGAAATTGGCCCATACTCTTCGGACGCCTGAGGTAGGATCACTTGAATCTCTTCGCCATTGACGACCCCATAAAAGTCTGGTTTAACCATAGGTTTCGGTGCAGCCATTTGTGTGGTGACGGTGATTTTAGCTGGTGGTCTATATTGTCCATCTCGTGGTACGGCACTAACGTTAACATTATATGTAGTGAATGGTTGAAGCTCGTTAATGGTTGTACTGGTAACGCCAGGATCGAAGAGGATTTGTCGACGTGGTACGATTTGCGTTTGCGTTATACCTTGAGAGTCGACGAACTCTTTAACGGCGTCGAAGGACACCTTGTAATTCGTGGGATTCAGTCTTATAGGCGGTGTCCAAGATAACGTCATCGAGTGAGTTGACGACTCTGGTGCTCTGAGATTCAAAGGCACATCTTCTGGTTTAACAGTTACCGTGATCTTTTGGCTGATTCTACCTAGACCACTCTTGTATCTCGCCGCTACGGTTATGGCATATTGAGTGAACTTCTCGAGATTGACCAGGTCCGTAGACTCGGTCAGACCAACGGTCTTTTGTTTCCATTCGTCAAGATCCTCAACTGGTGTTGTAGTATAGAAAACTTGATAACCAGTGATCTTGCCGCGATTAGGTACGGGTTCCCACCAAACTTCAACGCTCGATTCAGAAGTTGCGACGGCTTTGACTAACATCGGTGCTCTACCGATATCCTTCTCCGTTATTATAGTAATTTTCTCCGAATATGGGCCACTACCTCTCGAAGTTCTTGCTCTAACGTGGAAAACGTATTCTGTGTCTTCTTCCAAATTTGAAAATACCGCACGAGTTTTCGTCGTATTCCTTTCTATAATCGAGGAATGATCGTTCTTTTTATTGAACTGCACATCGTAACCAATGATCTGACCGTTTCGATGTTGTCTCAATGGTTTGTCCCAAGTGACGCAAAGGGTGTCAGGTGTTTGAAAAAAGTAAGACAAATTGGTTGGTGATCCGCTAGGTTCTCCCTCAGGACTTGACCAATATTGTACAGTTTCTTGCCCATATCCAACATTGTTTTGACCAGCAACTCGAAATTCGTATTCTACGCCGCGTTCTTCTTTGAACGAAACAAAATTAATTACGAATAATTCTTATCTTTTTCGTAAGATTAATAAATTAACATAAGACAAGGAAATAATCGACCTTACCGAGATCGGTGATCTTGTATGAGTGCTGATGAGTTCCACGAATGAATTCTTTTTTAAGGGTTTGATTTTTAATACCATAACGAATTCTATAACCCAATAGTTCGCCGTATGTTTGACTTGGTTCCGTCCATTCTAATGTGATCATCTCGGGATCTCTACCAACGGCTCTAAATAAAAAAAAAAAAATAAAAATATAAAAAAAAAAGAACAAAAATAACAATAGGAAAAAAAGAAATAAAATGTTTCGTTGTTTTATTCAAAACAAAATGAAATATAGAAAAAGATTCCTTACTTTATGCTAACTTGCGGTCTGTTTGGTACCCCGCCAGGTGTTTTAACGTGTACCGGCGCCGATCGATCACCGTCTCCTTTTCTCGTCAACGCGGCTATCTGTACAGAGTACTTTGTATCCGGTTGCAGTCCTGTGATATTTATTTCTCGTACATTGTCCTCTTGTACGTCCCGACGTATCGGTTCGTTAAACACATCGTCTCTTCCCTGATAAAATTTACAAAATTATTCTTTAACATTATTCTTAAATATCTTTCGTTACTTATCTCTCCATTAACATTCCGTTTATCTTTTATGTATTATAATATATATTTGTAATTATTTTACGTAACATATTACATTTATTCTTATTCAAACATATAATAAATTACATTTATTTCATAAAATATTATATTAATTATAAAATATGGAATATAAATTATCAACATATATTGTTATATATAAAAATAAGAAAAAAGAAAAAAGTGTTTTTTTTTTTTTTATATAAATTGGTATAGGTATACTTTGCACAGATTTTTATATATTTTTTTTTTAATTTATAAATTAAAAAATGGAAAATTTGTTTAACTCATATTATTATTATTATTATTATTATTATTATTATGAATAGATTTTGGAAGTAATTATTTAGTATTATACTTCTATAGAATTATTTTGATAATTATTAATTAATAAGAAAATACGTACTTCTTCTCGTACTTCTTGTACATGTATGTGATAGCCCCTGATTACTCCATTTTGGTCCTTAGCCTTGGGCGGATCCCATTTGACGTGTATCGCCGTTGAATTGATCGGCGTCACTTTGACGTTTTGAGGATCTCCTGGCA
Organism: Polistes dominula; assembly: GCF_001465965.1. The sequence goes on from NW_015148985.1 coordinate 1,141,907, forward strand.
CTGTAACCCAAGCTACAATTAGATTGTGCACTTTATGGCTAACATGCAGCACACTTACAAACATTCATTCTCGTCATACCCACGCTTTCATACAGGTAAAGATAGGTGGTGATGGTGATGGTGATGATGGGAAGGGGGCGGGTAATTAGTAAAGGTTTTTAGGAAAAACTCAGTAATTAATAAACAAAAAATCGATACAAATATATATATATATATAATAATAATAATTAATACAATATGCATATAAATATGAATGAAACCAAATTTGATTGGAAATATGAAAATGCCTGAAATAATATGATAAAACAAAAGCAGTCATTAAGATAATTAGTTTTCGCTGTCCTGTAAATTAAAAAGGTAAATTAAAACTAGAGGAAAAATAATTAAATTAACAAAATATATATATAATTTTTTTTTTTAGTTATTTCGTTCGTTGGAAATGTCATCGTTCGTCTATTATTATTTGTGTTTGTTCGTTCGTAACTTTTGTTTCTTGTCATATAGAAAAAAAAAAAAATAAAAAAATGAGAAACAGAAAGAAATGAGAAATAGAAGAAAAAGAAAATAAAAAATTGGGAAGTACAAAAATAAATCGATATAGTATAGGATATTGAACATGCTGGCACCAATCACTCACGGACAAAACGACGTACAAACAATATTACGAGGCACGCCGCACCCCATGCTCTACGATATTAACCCCTCGCACCCGGTAATGCTCCATTTGAATACCAATAATGTGTTTTTTAATATATATGGATACATATATATATGTATATGGTGTTTACATATATATACATATATATATATTTTTATGTATGTAATTATATGTCCCTTTTCCTTCGCGTTCCATTAACGTCAGTATTTTACATTTTTTTTTTTTTAATTCCTTTTATTTTTTTTTCCACGCGTAAAAAATTGTCATTTCGTTTTTTGCAATGAACAAAAATATATATTATCATTGAAGTAGTTCATTTTAAAATTATTTCTCGCGATATTTCAAACGCGGACGACGATTCAGTGAAGATTTTCCGTAAGAATAACGATGAAGATTATCATTGAAAATAACGAAACATTCAAGATTATGACAAATGTGATGGTAATTGAAATTTTAATTAAATTTTCTTTTTTTTCGTTTTATAACATTATGAGTTAATTATGTAGACAGATTATTGTATCATAATACTCGAATGATTTTGTTATGATCAACGATGATGATAATTATTATTATTATTAATTTCTTTAATTGTTGTATAAATAATATAAATGAGACGATAACGTGAAACATATGTATATATATATAGAAAAAAAAAAATAAATAAACAACCAATCTCGTTTTAGATTTAATTAACAATTATCGTTAGACTCGTTACACAACAAAACGATACACAACGAGGTGAGTACTATTATAATATTAGTTAACATCGATATAGAACAACTTGTGTTCGATCTATCGATAATTAATATCGTTTATAATATATTAATAATAATAATGGAACGAGACGTTTGATAATATAAATATATTTTTTCATCTTTCTATGTAGAGCAAAAAAGAAACCACAAAAAACAAAAAAAAAAGAGAAAAGTTTGTTTGCCAAAGTGTATTATGCGTGCATGCACGCATGTATCCACGTTTTTATTATCTTTTTATTTATTTTTATTTAAAAATTAATTCAAATATTATTTTTTTTTGTTCTTTTCTTTTTTTTATTATTCTTTTTCTTTACGATTAATTTTACAATCCTTAAAACAACGGATTTGTGATGTAAATGGTCACGGAGATATGGTTCGTGGAATATTTGACAATGTGCGAACAGGTAACTGTCGAATATCGTTTTACAAACCAAGTGTCTTCTATCAAAGATCATCGTGTTGCCATCGATCCATCGAACTTGTATCTCTTAAATGTATCGAACGTAACCATAACTCTCACTGTGTCTATATCTATCTGTCTCTGTGTGTTTTCATTGATAGACGTTTAAAATGTTACACGTCAGATACATGTGCGGTGTATGCACGCTCAATGCACGTTCTATGCGTTTGGATGCTGCTGTTGCAAAAATAAAAAAAAAAATAAAAAAAGAAATAAAAAAACAAACAAAGATCAAAACCAAAAGTGGTAGTAGTATCTCAAAAATGCTCTCTGATAGTAGAGTTCCATCAAAAAAGTGAAAAAAAGAGAAAAAGTACGAGTATCAAAAAAGTAACGATGCGTAATACGCGTATATATGTGGAACAATATAAAAAAAAAAAAAAAAAAAAATAAAATAAATAAAATAATACAGAGATACTTATATGAAGAAATATGCAATATAACAAAAATAAAAAAAAAGATTTTTATATTATTTATTATTTATTAAAATAATAAATTTGCACAAAACTCGAGACGAGCTAAAGGGATACTCACTTTTGTCATCTGCGCCCCAAAAGTCGCCAAAAAAGTGGGAAAAAAACTCGTAAAAATTCGTGTCAATTTCGCACACGTAATATAATTTGTGATTGTTAAAGATAAGAATAAAATTACAAAAAATTATTATATCTTTTTGTCCTATGTTATTATATGTATATATATAATATATACATATATACATATATATATATATATAAAATATATAAACATTCATTAATTCATTTCTATTTGTTTCTTTCATATTTTTTTGTTCGTTTGTTTTTTTTTTCCATATACAAGCATATCAGAAATAGTAAGATTTTTCTTTTTTTTTTTCTTTCTGGGATAACAGTATTATAATGCAAGTAATAATCTATGATTATTAATTAATCATTCATTATTGTTAATAAAAATATATTTAAATAACTGGTCCTCTCTATATAATATATATATATATATATTTTTTGTTTTGTTATTTTTCTCCATTGGGAAAAGTAAAAAATATTTCTCCCTTGAGTACTGCCCTTTGATTATTTCCTATTTCTTTATCTTTCTCACATACAAACACACACAGATATATTATTTTTCACGCAATCTTTCAATCATTCGATTTTGAAATCACATACACTCTCAGAATCGTTCGATTTTCATATAAATTCATACGTTCAATCAATCCATTCATCATTTTTCTCCATCTCTAAGAATATTTGTAAATAATATATTATTAATATTATTATTATTATGTATAATATATATATATATTTATATATATAAATATATATTATTTGAGTCCAGCTCTTTTTCGTACGAATCAATATCTATGAGTTTGATATATATATATAATTCTATGTTTTTTTTTGTTTTTATGTTTTTTCCTTACAGAGATTAGAGATGAACAAAAAAAATAATTATTATAGTTCTCGATCCACCTAATATAATAATAATGGCAGTAGAGATTGGTAGAGAGGCGGGAGACGTGAGAATATCTTTCGTTTTCATTTTATCTTTCTTACTTTTCTTACTTTCTTTTCCTTTACTCTCTTTCTTTTTTTTTTTAATTATTATTTTTATTATTTGGCATGCGCAATCACTACTCCAAATATGAAATAACTAAAGGCTCATGTACACACCTGTTTTTCATTTCGCGAAGGAAGTAACATTGTCTTTATTCATTCGAAAATAATAATTTACAATTAAAGAATTTTAGGTTTTTAAATTTTTTTAATTCTTTCCCATAAAATCTGAATATATCACGATTGAATTTATACAAATTATTCTCTGTTAAAAATCGGAATATAAAAAATCAAAAAAGAAGATGGATTAAGTTGACGTTTAAAAATCGATAGTCGGTTTCTTCCTCCGCGAAACGCGGTGTTCAGAAAAAAGGGAAAGACCTATGATAAGAATGTCTACGAAAAAGAAAGCTATAGGATTAGAGGAAAAAAAACCATAAGTTATAGAAAGAGAATATAAAAAGAAGGGAATATGTTTTATGGTTGTTTGGATGTTTTGTTATAGTTGATAATGATAAGATGAAAATTAATGATAATGATGATTATGATGATGATGATGATCATGATCATAATGATGATTTTGTCGTACGTTTATGTAAAACACATCGGAGAAGGGGGCAGGGGGAGGGGGAGAATAAAAATATATTTTTCTTCTTCCTTCGTACAACCTCGTGTGTCGTATTCGGCCGTTCACGAACGTGCTTACATACACGTACGTACGTACGTACGTATACATTACATACATACATATATACATACGTGTACTTATACTCTTTCTCTCTCTCTCTTTCTTTCTTTCTTTTTTTTGTTTTAATTATTTTTTTTATTTGTATCTCGAGAAAAAAAGCAGTGCGCCGTCATCCCCGCGCACAGGAAAAAAGAAGAAGAAGAAGAAGAAGAAGAAGAAGAAAAAAACTAACCGAAAAACCAAAAAAACTATTAGAAAAAAATCATTTTTTTTTTCGCGACAAAATATTTGCATCGCGTGTGATTTTTTTTATTTTATTTTTTTTATTTTACTTTTCTTTCTCTCGTTTGTTGTTTATTTTTTATTTCTTTTTTTTTTTTTATCCGCGATTCTTCGTCGATGATATTTCAAAAAAATTGTCTTTTTTTCGCGGTTACGAAATATGTCAGGGACGTAATAAGTAATGCCGAAGAGGGGTGGTGGTGGAGTGTCCTTTCGTGGAAAAAATTTATTTTTTTTTTTATATCTTTTTCTTTCTCTGTGTCTGCAACTCCAAAAAGTCTCACCCGCAAAAAAATGTTATGGCTCGGGCAAAAAGTCTTTTTTTTAGTTTCAGTACGCTGCAAATCCGTGTAAGAGATCACTTCCTCGGGTACCGTCGACAAAATATCTTTTTCTTTCTTTCATTTGCTCTCATACCACTCTCTCTCTCTCTCTCTCTCTCTCACTCTCTCTCTCTTTCTCTCATTGGTACATTCATCATCGTACATTCTTTTCCTTTCATTCAATTTTTTCATTTCTTACATCTCTCACATACTCACGGAAACACACCCCACGCCGCCGAACACTCGTTCGTGTAAAAAATCGCAAAATTTCACCGGGGGTTTCCGAACGAGATAAAAGATCTACGTAAATATCTTTTTTTTTTTTTTTAAATTATTCTCTCTTTCTCTCTCTCTCTCTCTCTCTCTCTCTCTTTCTTTCTTTCACATCACACATGAATGAATGATACACGCAACGTACGCGTGAAAAAAAAATCAACGTCATTATCATTGTCATTATTGATTGGTTGTCGTTCGAGTGAAGAAGAGCAGCTAAAAAAATCTATAAATCGATCAATATATATATATAGAGAGACTAATGGAGTTA
>NW_015148985.1:1156658-1171239 GCF_001465965.1 Polistes dominula
TTTTTTTTTTTTTTTTTTTTTTAAACTTGTTACTTTCTGTTTTATCGAATTACTGTTATAACTTAAATGGAAAATAAAAAGAGAGTGGCGTGACGTATAAATAATAAGCCTAACATTGTAAGTAAGTGATATTTATAGATAGAAATATATACAGGGTGCGGATCGTGGTGCAATTTGCAATAAAGAATATAATTCCATTATTTTTTCTTGATGAGATATTTATATATGGCTAATGATACTAATTGTAAATTTTTTCTAAGCTTTATGAATGTTGATTTGTACATGAATCTATGTACATATGATGATATCATTTTGTTTGTATTATACACATGTATCTTTAGAAAAGCACGTATGTTAAATGATAGAAATAAATGATCGTATTTTAGAATATAACAATAATTTTAGCTTTTTGTCTAATTTTGTAAAATTTAGAAACATTTTTCCATTATGAATGCTAAATTATTAATTATTTATATTAAACGCGATAATTTTTTTGAGTTTCATAAACTTTAATGAAATTTTTATTTATTTAATCAAACGATTATTATTATTATTATTATTATTATTATTACTATTAATTACTATTAACATTAACGACCACTTCCGTATCCTGTATACGATATGTAAATAGACAGAAAAACATGGATAAAATATATATATATTTATATGTATATACGACATATATGCAACAATAGAAAAATAAATAATCGTTATCAATTAGGGACTAATAATAATAGTAATAATATAATAATGAATAATAATTATATCATATAGAGAAGTAGAAATAGAAAATAGAAATAGAAGAAGTAGAAGAAGAATTGTATTGGTGGTGGAGGATTTTACTTTTACAGAAATCATCGAGAGAATATGACGAAGAAGATAATAATTTTATTAATAGATATAACAAATGATTGAGGAAATTATAGGGCGATTATGGTGAAGGGTTGGAGGGGTAGGAGGAAGTTCTCGAAGTTTGACGATAGCGTTTTAATCTGAAATCGAAAGTTTTACATTTATTAATTTTCAATCCGATAATTAAGATATACACACGATTTATATAATCGCGATAAATGATTATGATTTTCTTCTTTATTTAGGAAATAACGTGTCGTGGGCAAGCAGCACTGTAATCATTATGATTTCATTTATTTTCAATAATTCGCGCGAATGACTTTTGGCGGGCTTTTATATTTTTGGCTCTTGCTCGGCATCGCCATTATAAGCAAGAGATTATTAAATGTTTCTATTTATACATTATTTTCATATATCAACGAGGCGCGTATTCGCGTTAAATTAAACGCGGTTTTGTAACAAATATCTCTCTTCGATATCTATCGATCAATAACAATTATTAATAACAATACGTATTTATTATGTGTAACAACAATAATTGAACAAACCATTGCTCAATTGCGTGATCCACGATACGTTTATAATTTAATAAAAAGAAGAAGAAGAAGAAGAAGAAGGAACAAAAAAATACAAAAATTATTAATTACATTACTTAAAATTAATAACCGCGTTGTAATATTAACGCGACGTTAACGAGAAGCGCATCGTCGATAGATGAAACCTAGATGAATTAATATTGAAATTAAAATATATAGTATATACATGTATATATAAATATTACATACATATATAAAAGAAAAAAAAATAATAATATATGTAATACGTATATATACATGTATATAAAAAAAAAAATTCTAAAAAAATAGAAAGAAAAGAAAAAAAAGAAACATGAAACCGTTGTATTTTTTTTTTTTTCATATATACGAATGAGAGAGAGATAGAGAGAGATAAGAGACTATATCAGTCAGTGTCAGTGATACATACCGTCCTCGTGAGTTCTGACCGAGATAGGATAACTCGGGGGCCCATCACCTACGCTCGTTCCCGCCAATACCCAGATCCGATATTCTGTCCACTTTTTGAGCTCGTCCAAGACGAATCGCGTCTGATTCAGTTTGATAACCTTCGCCTCGGAATCTGAGCGTCCACTTTCGACGACTTGTAGTTTGTAGTAAGCGATCCTCCCATTGGAACGTTCGGCAGGTGGTGGTTCCCATGTGACCAAAATCGAGGTAGGGCTGATCGCTTGGCCGGTTACATTGCGAGGCGGAGCCCCGGGGACTATATAAAACTCGATTATAGGGATGGGGAAAAAGACAACAAAAAAAAACTCAAAATTGGATTTGTCACGTTACGACGATTAACGACCGATCCGCTTTAACCACCCTCAAAGAATTATTTTTCTTTCGATAAGAAACGTCAAGATCTACTACGATGGTCATCGTCTTTTTTTTTTTCTTCTTTTATTTTCAAACGAAAGAAAATAAGTGAGAGGGGTAATAAGCAAGAAATAAGCACCCTTTCATCATCCCTCGAATTTAATGAAATTCAAAAAACAGGAGGGAAGGAAAAGAAGAACCCTTAGAAGGAGAAGGAGGGGAGACCATCCAGGTGACCTTGACGAGATTCTAATCGAATTAGAAAATCGGCACGCGTTGGATCGTAATCGTCGCACGAAAAAAGGGGAAAAGGCGTTAAACGAAAACGTATGATGATTGGTATATATATATCTTGTGTTATATAACTTTCGAATAGGGGTTCTTTTTTTCTTTTTTTTTTCTTTTTTTTTTTTTTTGAACGGATTAATGTGGCTCAAGGAATTAGAAAGTAGAACATAAATGAAAAGAAGAAAGTATAAACATGTCATTAAAATTGATCCTTGAACAGTCGAAAAGAAGATTACGTGATTAGAGTACGTGGATTCTCTATTAATTTTTGACAATAATTCTTGTCAATGGTTATTATTATTTTAGAGGGTTAACGTCGTTCATTTCTATAACTCAAAAAGGTTTAAATTTTCCTTGATAAAAGGATAATTTTTTAATGCCGAATCAACGACGTTTTCCTTTTTTATTTTTCTTATTCTTTTTTTTTTTTTNTTTTTTTTTTTTTTGCTTTTTTCTTGCTTTTTTTCTTATATATATATATATATGTATATATTATATATTACGATATGTATATATATATATTGTAATATAGTATATTATATATACATATATGTATATAATTGATAATTATTGAAACGAGGGAACGAAAGTACGAACAAATGAAAATAACGGACGTAAATTAATATGTTTTTGAGAATGAAAAGAGGTGCCCAAAATGCACACATATATATTCGATGCAGTGCTTAGTGCAATTTATATGTAATGATATGTACGTATATATATATAGATATATATAAAGTGGCATCCAAAAACGGCTTTCTTAATTTGCAACGCATGCAGTCATTCTCACTCTCCCACGCTTCATCACGTTTCCAACGATTGCTATTCTCCCTCTCCATATTTTTTATTTTAAATAATACGTGTAATATACATACGTATATTTAACGTATTAATTTTTAAAAAATTATATTTCTCTTTTTTTCTTTTAATTTTTTTTTTTATCTTTATGTTTTCTAATATCTCAACAAACTAATCCTATTTCGTATATCTTTTATTTTTTTTTTCATTCTTGCATTATTTTTTTGAATTAGAATTTTTCTTTACTTTTTAATAATTTTACTTTCACTCGATTAAATATTATTGTTACTCAATTATTATTTATTCGATATTTTCTTCTTTTTTTTTATTTTTTTTTTATTTTAATATTATTCTTTTTTTTTCTAATTACTCTCAACTCTAATAATTACTTTGAATTACTTTGTTCTTCCTTTCTTTTCTTTTTTTTTTTTTTTAACTTTTTACAACGATTATACTGTTTTGGAATAGTAAGAAAAAAAGGTGTTTGTTTGTGCATCAATATAGAGATAATATAATAGCTTACGCTACTTTTGCGGGAGCGTCTAGCGCTACAGCACCTCCTACCTGCTGTGCCAAAACGATTTTTTTCAACGATCGTGCAAGGGTAAAAAAGGCATTTCGTGAGAGAGAAAAAAGAGGGAGAAAAAAAAAGGAAACATAAAAAGAAAGGTGACAGTCACGATAATGCATATCGCACCCTGGACGATCGAATTTCAAATCGACATGCAACTGGCACTCCTCGCTGCGTGAACTCACTCATTTCTCGTTTGGTCTCTCATTTTTCTGCTTACCGTACTGTTTCGTGCGAACTGGACAAGGTATCGTCGTAGCACCCTCTCCTCGTTGACTTCTAGCAGCCAACCAGATGTAATAAAGCGTGTTAGGATAGAGTCCGGTCAAGGTATAGTTCTCGGTCACTGGTATTCTCCGATGATGTTTTTCCTTTTTAGGATAAAACAAATCATGAAATTAATTCTACTACTCGTGTGTGATCGAAAGGTGAGAATTTAGCATAGATGTGACTATGGGTATATAGGTTGTTGGTAACAAAAGGATTAAGGATTCTCCTTCTAACATAATCGTAATAAAATAATTAATCATAGTATTCGATATTTCGAAAAGTTAAGTATTGAAATGGAAATAAAATGAATTAGAATAAAAGTTAGATATTTGTTTTCTTTTTTTGTATACCTTAGCATAAGTATCGTTCCAGTAAAGCTCATAGCTGAGAATATTTTCGCTGCTATGAGCAGGTTTGCTCCAATGGAGCGTCACCTTGGTCTCCCCAACGTCAGCAACCGTCAGCATCTCCGGTTGACTTGGTACCCCTTGTTGCGTTTTAATTTGAATAGGTGCACTTAAAGGGCCAGGTCCAACACTGGTAAGGGCTTGAACTCGAATTGTGTAGATGGTGTGAGGTGTTAGATCGGAAAGGGTTGTTAACTGACTGTTGTCGACCATTTGATGTTGCCACGATGCCATTGGTTGATTCGGATCCATCGTGTAGTAAACCTTGTAACCCTAAATGCATCGTTAATTATCTTTATTAAAACATTGTTATTATTTTGATTGGATTTGTTTAAAGGTGAAGGTAATTATAAGAGATTGTTATAGTTTTAGAATTAAAATAAATTATAAAATCAATTTTTAATTCATATTATTCCAATTACTTTCAAGTACGAAATTAAACCCTTCATATTTAATTATTTAATCATTTGATTAATTGTGATATTGTTATATAAATTTAATTATAAAATCAAATTTTGTGTTAGAACGTGTGATCTATGTTAATTAATTGACTTTCGTATTTATTGGCATAAATATTGTAAATTTTGTTAAAAAAATTGAAAACCAAATACCGTCACTTGACCATTAGGAGTTTCTGGTTCGTCCCATTGTATAACCATCGTGCTGGAACTTAAAGGTCGGACCTGAACCTTTCTTGGCGCAGTACCCGGTTCTAGAAAAAACAAAATTTAATTGAATCATCACGAAATATTATTCTATTTCAATCGAAACATAATCAATCAATTGGTTGGTTAGTCACGTGAGAAAATGATATAAGAAAACAATAAGCCCTAGATACCAAATTATACTTGACTAAACAAGAACGAGTGATTAAAGAACAAAACTAAAGAACAAATAGAACACAAAAATAATCTACCCTTGATCTTAAATAAAATAAACACACACAGAGAGAGACACGCACAGATACCAAATGAAAGGACACCCCATGTGACGACGACAAACCATGATTGATTTAGAAAACAAAAGAAAAAGAAAAAAGAAACGATTATATTCAAATTAACTACCCAACAAAATAAAAAAGGAAGAAACACATGTGTGCTGCGTACATTCTCTCTACGATAGTTAAATTTACATTAAACAATAATTAATAATAATAATAATAATAATAATAGTACACGTATGAATAAGAGAGTGAAACAGATGATTGAAAATGAAATATGTCTTTTTTTTTTTATGTTTATAGGGAAAACATAGGATGGAAAAATTATGAAAATATAACAACAAGAGAAGAATATACAAAATAAAATAATTAAGTAATGTTACTACGTCACTCTTAGAATGATAATCTCACTTACTGGCACCTCCATTTGTAGATTCCGCTATTGTGAGGAAAGAGAAGAAGAAACGTCAAAAGATTATTATCGATTGTCATCAAAGTAATTATACATCAGTGCATCGGTGGAAATACGAAAAAAATTATTTAGAAAATGTTTTTAATTTGACTAAAAAAAAAAAAAAATCAAACAAAAAGACTATAATGAAAGGAATAAGACATCAAGAATAATTACAATAGCAAGGAACAATAAGAAAATATGAAGAAGTATGATAACAACAACATATGTAATATATGAAAAGTTACAAATTTTCTTTTCGTTTTTCCACACGGATAAAAAGAGAGGGGGTGTGAAGTGTGCTACTATACGGTTTTTAAGGGGAAAAGGTGCAAAATTTCGCGTGCCGTCTCTCCGCAGATTTTTTTTTGTTCCTCTTTCTCCCTTTCTCTCTCATTCTCTCTCTCTCTCTCTCTTTTTGTATTTTATCTTTTTTTTGTCCTTTCCCCTTCTCGTTCGTGGACACCTTTCAAAAATCAGTGATGATAAGGTGTCCATACGATGAGAAGGGGTTGTTTCGTGATTTGTAGTGGTGATTATGAATGACGATGATAATTATGATAATGATGATGACAATGATGATGATGATAATGATAATGATGATGATGATGATAGTATAGGGACAAAAAAATCGTCAACGGAACGAGACACGTTGAAGCCCCGACGCGCCGAAACGGTCCAACAAAAACACACACACACATCCACATAGACACACAGAACCACATTAATGCAAAGTGCAATAGAGAGAAGGGAGAGCAGGTGTAGTTGGTTATGGTGGTGATAGTGATTATAGTGATAGTGATAGTGGTGGTGGTGGTGGTGGTGGTGGTTGTGATGGTGATGGTGATAGTCGGTTATAAAAAGGTGGAAAAAAATGTACTTGTCACTTACATGAACCAAATCGTGCGTCCACGGCGGGACAGCATGTAAAAAAAGGTAGAATTTCCCTCAAAAAATTTATCAAAATTCTTTTCTTTTTTCTCTCTTTCTTTCTCTCTTTCTCTCTCTCTCTCTCGCTCGTTCGTTCTCACTCGCTCGCGCGACGACACAAAAAAGTTTCACTACGTTCTACGTGCAAAAAATCTGTAAAACCCTTCTATTTTTTTTCTTTTTTTGTTAATTTTTTCTTTTTTTCTTTTCGAACAGGCAACCCTTTTTATTCGTACCGAGATTAGTATGGTAACTCACGAGTAATCGTGTGTTGTTTCATTCGCGCGAGAGACGATCGGGAAGTGTTCTTTTAAGTTATTTTTTTTTATTTTCTTTCCTTTTTTTTTTAAATATTTTTTTTTGGTTTTGCTTTTTGTATAGTCGAACGTGCTATTATATGTAAGTGTATGTTAAATATATATACATATATTTTTTGTATATATGAATATATGTATATGTATTGTATTTATGTATGAATGTATGTACTTGTAATATTTACACGCATTTACAAATTTCTTTTCTTTTTTTATATTCATATATATATTGCGCATATATGAGTGTATATATTTATGTATTTATATGTATATATATTTAATTATAAATGAGTTTTGCTCTCTCGTGAAAGTGCGAAAATGAAAATGTGAATAATTCAAGCCTTGTGTTTTAGCTGTAGTCACTCGTATAATTATTTTGTACCTGCTATGAAAGGACGAGATTTCAGTTCTGTTATAATTTTGTGATTTTAAAATAATAATAATAATAATAATAAAAAAAAACAAAAAAAAACAGAAAAAAGAGAAAGCAGACAAAACGAATGAAATATAGAAAACAAATAGAAATTTGACGTTTCTACGTTGCAATGAAAATTCTCGTCCCTATTTCAAATTCTCGTTTCTAACGAAAATTCATATATTTCATTATTTTTACACAAATTGTTTTTTTTTTTTTTCAATCCATTCATTGTTCTTCATACGCAAACAAATCAAAGAAACGAGAATATGAATTTCTCCAAGGGGAGAAAAATACAGAATTTTATTTTAAAGCTGCTGCAAAAAGTTAGATAAAGGCTTTTTCTCTTTTTTTTTTCTCTCTATGCAATATGCAAATATTATGCAATGAAAAAGAAAACGAATAAAAGAGAGAGAACGACGGATAAGTGTAATTATATGTACTTAAAAATACATACATATATAGGAAAAAAAAGAAAATAAAAAATGTAGAAAAGTAAGATTGATGATGATCGTTATGTTTTACTGACTTGTTTCACCAGTGGTGACTGTCACCGGGGCACTTGGGGGACCACGGCCGATGAGGTTCACGGCTATCACATAAAGCTCGTACTCCGTGTAAGGGCTAAGACCTCTGACGTGGTAATACATCGTTGTGATACCGGAAATTTCGGTGAACGGCTGATTAGCCTGTTTAGGCTTGTGTTGGATTACATAGTATTGTAACTCGTCTGGTCCCTTGTATGACCAGCTCAACTTCACAGAGGTTGCAGTGATATCGGACACTTGAATGTTTTCCGGTGGACTAGGAAGTGCTAAAAAAACAATTATTCAAATTATTATAACATTATCAATTATTTTCTATAATATCTGATGATACAAATATAATATACGTTTCTCAACTTATGAAAGACAAAAAGTGTCTTATATATTCATCAAAATAATTTATTAGTATAAAATGATTAAAAAGTGTTTAATAAAACATAGATTTCAATCAGATTACTATTTATTGAGTTTCTTGGTTAAAGAAGATTGAGAATCGCTGATCTATGTATATGCATCAGAGTTGGCTTCTTCAATTCCCATCCCCATCTCTCTCTTTATCTCTTGAAAATGAGAGATGCGATTAGAAGGAAGATTTCATCATCAGCATATACGATGGACCGATAGTAACAGAAGCGTAAGCCGATCAATTAGCTATTAGGATTATACGTCCAGTGTTGGTAGAAGGTAGGGACGATGCGTTGGTTTCATGATGGATGGGATTTATATTAGACGATCCATAATAAGTATGAATGAGGAATAGAAAGGGGGATGTAGATGAGGTTTGGAGGAGGATGAGGTTAACTCGATCGAAGGTAAGGTTAAGTAGTTGGAGTGACGTTAAGCGTTAGAATACATACATATACATACACACATATACACATAGAAATCAGTATGTTAATTTACTTCAATACGCACATTGAACTTTCACCATAGACGTGGCATGTATAACACCGATCTGACTCGAAGCTGTACAAGTATAATTAGCCGATTCTTGAATGTCGGTTAGGAAAAGAACATTTTTTCCAACTGGAAGATTGTCATCAGGAGTTATGTCAGTTGCTGGATACTTTCGCCATTGTACCACGGGCATCGGTGCACCTACAGCGACGCAGGTCAGATTTAGGGAAGCTCCTAGCGTGACGTCGCTCACGGGTGGTGGTGGTATAGAAAAGCTCGGGGCAACTCGACGAACTAAAAGCAGAATACATTTTTAATGGTCGTCGTAACAACTCTTTTATTTCTCTTTTTATCCATCTAGGGATGGGGCCGAAAGGGTGGGTGGGTAGTATCGTTTGTGCTGTTCGACCATGCTTCCGTAGTTTTTTTTTTTTTTCTACTTTTTTTCCGTATCCGACGTATTTTTCCAACCATTCGAATCGTTGAATCTTTTATCAACGTAGCAAGAAGAATCTCGATACGTGTAGAGAAAAAAAGCTAAAAAGTTTATGGGATCGTAGTAGTATTGGGTATAATGGTCGTGTTTCGAATCGAAAAAAAAAGAGGAAAAGAAATTGTATCAGTGTTTAACACTTCACATCAATTATTTCTTTAACCAACGTTTTTAATCATCGTCTAGCAACATTTTCGTTACGTTTACGTCAATGCTAATTATCGATCGTAGGATAAAATGATTTTGTTATAGTGCAATATTGGTTTATTTCGTGCGACTTCCTAATCGTATCTAATGGATTCGTTAAAGAGACAGAATCTCGTTTGTTTGCGAGCCTCGGAAAAGCGCATTGAATTCGATTGATACGAGCGTGAATTTCGTAATGTCTCGTTGCAATATGTATTCCCAACGCACATATAATCAAACGTATACATATATATGTTAGAATGTATTTACATATGGGAATGCACGTAGTATAAATCCTTTCCAATATGTATGTAAAATATACAACACACATACAAGTATAAATAAATGAATAAATAAATAAATAAATAAATGCACATACCTTTAACATAGAGCATAGTCGATTTGGAATATTCCGTACCAACAGAGTTGTTCGCAACGCATTCGTATTTTGCCTGATCGCTGCTGATGGAGTTGGTAATTTGCAATGTTCCTGAAACAAACGAAAAAAAAAAAAAATTAAAAAACAAATCAAAAAGAATCCATTACGTATAATTATATTTCCTATTATACAAATACGTACAATTTTCTTTACATTAAAACGTACCTCAAATATATATTTATGAAAAATATCCGATAAAAAATGAAAGAAAAATAAAATTCGTTTGAACGAACAACGCGAAACAAGAGTTAGGGTTTATATCAGTTAACAAACGTCTGTATTCCTGCTTGACTTATGAACCTTTTACTTTGTTTTTCGTAGCTTAATAGAGTTCCTACCGTGCTGAGAAGAGGCGTGGAGGTGTTTTCTCCCCTCCCCTCCCCCCTACCTCTCACCCAATGGTTTGTTGTGAAAGTGCGAGTGAGAAAGGAAAGGGGTGAGAAGGAAGGGAGAGAATGAGACTAGCAAACATTACCCTCTATACCCTCATCACCCTCGGCCAGTTCGTGCAAGGTTTCGACGATGCATCAACCCCTTAGCACGATACCGCAATGATGAACTGGCTGTTGCGAGGCGTGTGATTATCTTCGCCCGACGTCACTCCTCCGGTATAATTTAACTCCCTACGAAAGTTTGCAAGGTATATACCTACCACCACCCTAACCCCATCACCACCCTAACCCCACTACCATCTCGTTCTTACTCCCTTTTCCTATTCCTATCTCTTTCCTTTCTCGCGAGGCAGACTACAAGAAGGAGTAGGAGGAGGAGGAGGAAGAAAAGGATGAGGAAAAGGAACAGGAGGAAGGGTAAGGTTCGCTTAAGTAAACAATGCGCCAAGCAATTCTCCCGAGAATCTTCGCAATTCTTAATTGCGCGACGTCTCGTTCATCATTGAGAATACTAATCGAAAATCTTAAGGGAGTATTCTCGAGAAATTTCTCTTATCGATCTCAAAGGAATAAGAAAGAGAGAGGGAGGGAGGGAGGGGGTGAGATAAACCACGATGGAAAAGAGGAAGAGAGAGAAAAGTGAGCAGATATCAAAAAGGCAAAAGCAGGTCTTAACGAGGCCTTCTCTTTCTTCGAGAAACGAAGTTTGTGAAGTGAACTCGAAAAGGGTTGTTCTCTTCCCCCCCTATCCCTCCCCCTACTTTTTTTCTTTTTATCTAGATTATATCGTATGCAAAGACACAGTTGGAGAAAGAGAGAAAGAGAAAGTTAGAGAGAGAGAGAGAGAGAAGAACATGCTCGACAAGAACGTAGATACGTTTGCTAATGGAAGGTCTGCTTTTGGTAGCACAATCAACGGTGGAATCGAACCTGCAATCAACGTTAGTCAGATAGTACTGCTGCCATTACCTCTATCCAACCTGCTTAATTTCAACCTGCAAGAATAGTGGACCACCTACTTTAGCATCGGTAATTTCGATAGTTTCTAACCAGGGGAATGAATAGGCCATAGGTATTCTCTACATGGTTTTTTTTTCTTCTTCTTTAGCTCGAGGAAGTTCTTACGAAAGAGAGAAAGAGAGAAAGAAAAGAAGAACGGGGTAGGGGTAGTCGTGTTGAAGGGTCGCAAAGGGTAGAAAACACTCCATCACACGAAGTAAGAAGGTTGGTAGGTACTGTTCTGATATCTTATACGATCGGAATACGTAATCGTGCCTCATCTACAATTTCTCGTAAACCAAGCAGGAAAGAGAACGCGTATGGCCATAACGTTAGAGATCTTTCTTCGAGTCACGTGCCCATTGTTAGCACTACACACACCCAACGAAAAAGTTACACGGGTTTTATTTTTTTCTTTCTTTTTTCTTTCCCCTTTTTTTTCCTTTAAGGATCGTTCGAATAAGCCGGAACCAGTTATTTTCCTTTTTTATTTTCAATTTTCTTTCTTTCTTTTTCCCCCTTCGAATGGGATACACCTTCCCCATGAGTGTTATAATGGTTCGTTTTGCGATGAAATGTAAGATAAATTTATTTAAATTTTTTCGAGTTATTTCACATTTGATTTTTTTTTTTTCATTTATTATTTGGTATATTAAATGTCACTGACCATGTAAGAAATTTTGATTCGTACTACTTAAAATCTGACTGATTTTTCGATAAAGAACGATGAGTAACATTACTCAATACATTATTATGAAAAAATTTTTATAAAAGATAGTTACGTAACATGATTAGAATATTGAAACTTCTCTACACTAATATACTAATTTATAGTTAAGTTAAGTATCTAGGTATCTATACGTGTGCTTGTACATAATGAAATAGATTGATCAAAGATATATATATATATATATATATGTACATATATATTTAAAGATTAACGTAAAGTTACAAGTAAACTACTCTCGATGACTAACGATTAACTTGGAGAAGGTAATATGAGTTCTAGTCGAAAAGTTTTCTCACTTGCTCTCTCTCTCTCTCTCTCTCTCTCTCTCTCTCTCTCTCTCTCTCTATTTCTCACCCTTATCCTTGTTATGAATTGTACATGATCGACGCACGCGAACATTTTCACGAAAATCGTGTTCAGAAACGTACTGACAGTTTCTAATGCCAATATATATGTATATACGAGTATACCAACGTTAGAGAAAAGATGAGAGAGACTCTGACGTTATCTCACGTAACAAGATACGTTAAAACGTTTCAAAATAAATAAACAACAAATAAAGAAGAAGAAAAAGAAGAAACAACAAAAAGCAGGAATAGCAACAAAAAATATCTAGCAAGAGGAAAAATATTTTATTTTATTATACTATTCTTTTTATAGGAGAGCGAACAACAAAATTATGAAGAGAAGTCGTTGTTGAAATAACTTAAATCACGAAATTCAATTGTAAGAGAGGGAAGAAAGTGTCTGATGGGTTTGTAATATGCATATACATACACATATATGTATATATGTACTTGTTCTCTTTCTAAGCTCTGTTCAAACACAGTCGCGACGAGTAGACAGGTAGAAGTATACTTTACGATGGAATGCCTTCAGTGTAAACATATTCGTTATTTGAATTCTATCGAGATCGAATTCTCACTACGTAGTATAGTACATGCTATTACCACCATCACCACTATACCACTACTATTACATCTATTACTACTACAACTACTACTACTAGTATTACTAAACGCAGCAGACACAAATTTACTCTCCACACTTTTTTTCCTGAGCCCTCACAGCGAGAGAGTAACTACCATCAGCCAGCCCCTCATTATTGGCAAAGACTGCCTCACTTATTTTTCCTCTCGCAAGATACGATAGGGGTTGGTTTATAGTAGTTACGAGTTAGGATGCCATATTCGTGAAAAACGTTTCCTACAACGATGTTATACATTTGTGTGTAAACTATCGTCGTAGACATTCGTGAAAACGCGTCGTGACTATATTTCGTATTTGTCCTTCTCTTTTCCTACCCATCCACCCTCCCTATTTCCTCCCTTCTCCTCATCCTCTTCCTTCTCTTCTTCTTCTTCTTCTTCTTCTGGCAATATTAAATATAAGGAAAGATATTTCAATATTGATTCACAAATACGATGTAGGTGGAAAACGTGCACAGAGTAAAGGTGTATATGAGAAAGAAAATGTATATATGGGTGTGTATGTGTGTGTGCGTGAGAGAGGGAGAGAGTGGTTTTCCTGTCGTCTCAACTTCCTATTTTTTTTTCTCTCTTTCTCTTTTTCTCGCCCTTTTTTTTCCTTTGCTACGTACCACGACATCCCATAAATATGTATACATATTTATGCCTAGTACATGCCACCCCTTTCCCACCCCCTATAGCCCGTCTTCTCCTTTGGCACGCTTCGAAGAAAACGCCTTCGTCTTTCATTTCTCCCTCCCACCTCTTATACTCCCCTAACTTCGAATGATCTCACTTAGACGAATTTTTCTTCCAGAAAGATTTTCTTTCTTTTTTATTCTTTTATTTTTTTTTCTTTTCTTTATCTTCCCCTTTTTACAACCATTCAATCACAATATTCATCTTATTTTTATTCTTTTTTTTTTTTGCTTTATGACAGACATAGTACATGTATTTCAATTCAAATGTCAACTGTCACTCCTGATTGTTTCTTTTTTTTCTTCTTTTTCTTTTTTTCTTTTTAGCATCGTGCAAAGTTTCAATCGATTTTGTCGAAATATTCTCAGTCTCTCGATTGAGTAAATTTTTAATAATTCTTGCATAATATTCCTAGAATTAATGCTAATTATACTAACTAAGTATTAAACTACGATCGTGGTTTTAATGAATAAATCAATATTTAAATTACAATTACAATAAATCTCTTAGAATATTTGTCAAACTTTTGAAAACGCAGAGTTTAAATTCACACACACACACACACACGCACACACACACACACACACACACACACACACACACACACACACACACACA
>NW_015148985.1:1171274-1219774 GCF_001465965.1 Polistes dominula
ACACACACACACACACACACACACACACACACACACACACACACACACACACACACACACATAGATAATGACGATTAATTCTTGATTTCCTTTTTGTCAAAGATTCTCGACAATAGTACGGAAGGAAGAAAGAGATGGAAGAAAACAGAAAGAGTGATAGAGAGAGAGAGATAGAGAGAGGTGGAGAGGGGTAGTTTTTAGGGGTTGATTGGAAAGGGAAGATGTACGATCGCGTTCTACTTCGACTAATCAAAGAGCCGAACGTGAGTCGCATTAACGTCAAAAGCAGAATACTCCTCGGCGTTTAACAGGATGGCACCACCGGATACAAGGGTGCGGGTAAACGGAAGATCATGCGGGCACAGGAATGTCTTTGGTAAAATGCTTTAAACGTTAACTCGAGCGAGAACGTCGTTCGTCTTCGTGCTTTACCTTTGTTGCAATCGTACAAAATACCTCAGCAGCAGTAGCAGTAGCAGCAGCAGTTGCAAGCTACGAATGCGTTTTCTAACAACCTGCTTTCTCAATACTCCTCTCTCTCTTCTTCACCCCTCTTAACTAGTACAACTACCATACCTAAAACGTAGAGACCTGACGTTTATAAACCAACCGTTCTGAGTTCTCTTATTTTCCTTCAATTACCTCTTTTTGTCAAATGGTGACTCCAATTGAAAGCAAGTTTTATATATAGGGGAGAGTAGGGTAATGGGAGTCACTTAAGCGAGAATTCAAATAAATTTTTAATTATAAGCAAACTATTTATTGCAACGGCCTTTAAAAATCATTTACCTTATTAACTATCATTATAAATACTTCTCAGTGTCTTTGGCAATCAACTTTGGATATAATAAAAGTTTAAAAAAAAAACAGATTTGACTCCCATTGCACCAACATGGGGGTAATGGTGGTCACCCTGTGGGCAATTGGAGTCAAAAAAAATCTAAGAATCGTGAGCCCATAGCCCACATGAGGTGCATCTAAACCACATTAACAGTCTCGTTTGTTTCTTGAAATACTTTGCGCTTCGCCTTTTCAGAACCCTTTTTCTGTATCGCAGTCTTTTTTCCCTGACCTTTACCTTTCCATCTCTTTTCTTTTTCTATACCCCCTGTTTTTTTCTTTTTCTTATTTTCTTTTTCTATTAGGTTTTTTTTTATTGGCGTTGAAGTTATAATTGTTGCGTGTTGCTTCTTTCGACCCTTTCTTGAAATTATAATAGATKTTTTCTCTGGCAACTTGATTAAATCATGCAAATTAGCACTAATTTKGTTTGACGGGCCAGGTACTGGTGATACAATATCTGGTTCAGAACCAAGTGGGCCTACTTGTTTAGACATCCTAAGAACCGGTGAATCTATTTGTTTTGTTTTGTTTTGCTTACCCTATACTTGCGGGTAATAGGAGTCACCTGACTCTCATTTCCCACAATTACACTAATGAGTAAAAGAATAAAATAAAAAAAATCTTTAAAACATTGACATAATCTGAACTGCACATCACAATTTCGAACGTCTAACTAGGCTCGTGTAAAAGTCTTAATCGCATACTGCMAGATATTCGACACTTACCTTCTAATTTGCATTGACGWAAAATTATATCAGCGGAGCACAAAAAAAAATACCGCGCGTATCTCAATAGCGCGGGCGCTGACTAGCGCGAGCCGTTCCAGGTAGTGTTGAGGGGTCAGAGGGAAGCTAGGTACGTTGTTTACGCGTCGCTCACACGTACTGATTCGTAGATGTAAGGGTGACTCCTATTACCCGCTGACTCCCATTACCCTACTCTCCCCTATATATATATATTTTACATTCGTCTTTTTTCGTCTGCTTCCTGAGAAGAAAAAGAAAAGGAATGGATGGGTGGTGTTGTAGAAGGTGGTTGTGGTCGAGGATGAGGGGTAACTCACTCAAGTTCCGTTCGTATAGGCGGCGTCATAAGTCAAGTTCCCTAAGGTAAAGGGTGGTCTAATGGTCCCAAGGGAACTCCTCCTCGAAGGGTTCGTTGCTTCGCTTGGTTTGCCGAATGAGAAGGGGAAAAGGAGTGAGGGAGTTGAACTCGAGAAGGTAGAAAAGACGGTCCGTGCGAAGTTGGTTGGTTGGTTGGTTGGTCTAGCAAGAGGTCCCTACTGAGAGTTTTGGAACGTGCTAGAAAGGTTCACCTTGTTTCGCGATGATGTTTCTGCTAGGAAAGTGAGAGAAAGATGGAGAGAAATAGAGTAAAAGAGGGAACGAGAAAGAGGGGTTGGTTGTGTTAAAAGAGCCGAAGAACGGTGGGAATTTCAGCACAGGTGTTAAGCCTTGCCTGTTGTACCCATATAACTCTCGAGGTTTGTTTCGAACTTAGAATCATCCCTTTTCTTCGTAACCCCCCGTTTTGCCCTATTCTCAAACTCCTTCTCTATTGTATCTCTCTTTTACACTTACTTCTACTGTAGGCCAACGAGCTTTATAATGGTTGAAATTTTACGAGTGTTGACGAAGAGTTAACTATTCTCTTTCTCTGTTTCTCTCGAGCTTCTATATCCAATGTGCTGCTGCTTTTATTCCTTTACTTTGTCCTTATTCCCTTTATACGTTAACCCTAAACTTCTCACGCTTAAACGGAGACCGTGAAATATAATTTAACGATTGGATATATTAAGTTCTTACGGCTTCTATACATGTCTCTTGTATTTTCTATCCTCTCATCCTTTCGAAAGAGACAATTTATAAGATAAGATAAGAGAAAGAGAGAGAGAGAGAGAGAGAGAGAGAGAGAGAGGAAGAGGAAAAGTTGGTTGGATTAGTGAAAAAGATATAAGAATATATTATCTATAAAACTATATCGTGACCTTTAGTAAACGTTGCTAAAGATTAAATGAGACGTTAAACTGATTTAACTTACTCAAAAGTAAGAGAAATCTAATTAAAACGGGGACAAACTTTTCCGTAGAAAGGAACAAATAAAACTTTCTTTTGAGATGCGTGCGATGTACTCTTTAACGAAATCGTTATTATTATTATTATTATTATTATTATTATTATTATTATTATTATTATGTTAATGTGTACCCAATTATATGCTCAAATTCATTTTATTTGTACAGAAAAGTTTTAATATCATAGATAATTATTTTGTAATAATATCTTCATAATAAATTACTTTTTTCAAATGTTTGACTATATATATACTCGTGCTACTTAAAAGTGTCTGATTATTAAAAAACGAGTTGTGTGTTTCTTACTACTTAAAAATGTCTGACCACGATGGACGCTTGATTCGTACTACTTAGAAATGTCTGTTCACATAAAGATACTTTGTATTTTACTACTTAGAAATGTCTGATCATAATGGAAACCTGATTCGTACTACTTAGAAATATCTGGTCATATATGAGACTACTACTTAAAACTATTACGATTTTTTTCCAATAAATATTTGCATTGTTGCGTTTGTGTATAGAAAAATAAAAAAAAAAAAAAATATTGAAAAGTATGTGAGCTTAAACGCGTTTTACGTTTTACACGTGATTTTCTAGGATTTATGAAAGCCTTCCTTTCGGCACGATGGACATCATCCTTCAGACGCACTACGTTTATGCTTCTAACCTTTTTCTTCTTCCCTACCCCTAGGTACATCCATTTTCCAGGGGTTAAACTTTATACCGTCAAGGTTGGCGTGTGTGTGTCTATACGCATGTAAAGAGAAAGAGAAAGAGAGTGAAAAGGGTATAACGTTTTCTCATGATCTACTCTTTGCAGTACATTAAGCCATATATTTTATGGTATAAGAGAAATGAAGGTGGTATGATATCGTATGGTGAAAACAGGTATTGATATCGACAGGGAGGAAAAGTGACTATGAGACATGGGAATAATATGCGAGTTTAGTGACTGATGCGTTTTGTCTTTTGCACATAGGTTGTCTCAAACATTTATTTTTATTCATTTCAAATTATTCCATTATTATTATTATATTTATTATAACTTTCACAATTTGACTGATCTTATGCGGTTATTAGATTTAACAAAAAAATACTATTGTTATCACCACGAATAACACAACACAACAACAATAATAATAAAAAGTATTATGGGAAAAGAAGTCAACATCATTTTTGAACATTTATCTATCTCGTAACAACAAAAGACGTTGTGGCATCAAGTAACGTCCTAGTTGCAAGTTGCAACATATAGCAATAGTTGGGAAGGGGATAGGAGGGAGAGGAGGAGGATGGGTGGTTGGTTTACTGGGATGCATCCTTCCTACCAACGTTCTAATGTATACTTTTCACGTCGCGGTAAAACTGCGAGCTTCGTGTGCCGTAAAGATAGTCGAGCGAATAACGGCAGCGCATGCCGAGTATTACGCGACGTACCTCGCTCGATAATGATACCGCACCCCGACGATAAAAACAAAGTGAAACCCTTATTCTCTTTCTCTTACTATGCCCACGATGACGCGTTTTTCGCTGCGTTGCTCGTGCGAAAAACGAGGCCGTTTTTATCCAAGATAACTACTTCCTTTTTCTTTTCTTTTTTTTTTTTTCATTCTTTTTTCATTTTTTCTTTTTTTTTCTCCCATTTAAATCGAGATCGAGAATTTACTCTCTTTTTTTTTCTTTTTTATCATTTTGTTCTGTATAAAATCATATGTTCGCTTTTAAAAGACTGAAATTATTGACCCGTTTTGACATATTCTCATTTGACAGATTTGACCTTTTATTTATTTGTTATTATTATTATTATTATTATTATTATTATTTTTAGATTCAATGGTAATTATTTCGTCAAACAAATATTCATTTTTCTTTTATTCTATATTTAATAATGATATTATAAAGGCAATGTAATTTTATCGAATAAAGTATCCAATTAAACGATAATAAATCCATGTTTATCTATACGAATCAGCATTTATTCCATATACCAATATATATATTTAATAAAGCAAATGCCATAAACAATAGGCAAAGTTTAATATATATTCATTAAAGTATGTTTAATATTATGATAATAAATATGCAAAAGGTTGTTATATTGTTGCTTACAAATAAATATATTACTCGAATAATCATATTATTTTCATAATGTAATACATATTATATATATAAGAAAAAATAAAAAAATACACAAAAATTTTATATCATTTTAAAAAATTGCAATAATTCGTTTTCAAGTGTTAATTACCAAATTTTATATGTTCTATTCGTAGAATTCTCAAAAAATCTAAAGTATCATACAAAAAACATCTTTCTAGGATCTATCGTTGAATTTTTCGTATCATGATATGCCACGTTTGGGAATATGATCTGAAATAAACCGATTCCAACGAGAAATAGAAAAGAAACGAAAGAAAAAGATAGACAGTCAAAAAGACAGACAGACAGACACACATACGGAAAAAGAAATAGAGAAAGAAGAAGGTTGACGTAAAAATTTCGATGTCCTGAAAATTCAGTTTCCCCCTATCCCTTTCCTTCCCTCTTTCTCTTATTTTAGATCTTCATCTGATCGATCGAAAGGATCGTGTCAGCCGATGTTATATATACCCTTGCCATGAACAGTAGTAGTAGTAGTAGTAGGTGGAATACGTTTTATGGGAAAAGTAGCTTGGATAGGAAGTAAAAGAGAGTGAGTATTGGATACGAGTATCTGACGACAACTACGACGATGAGGGACAACTACGATGAGGTTAATAGTAGTAGTAGTAGTAGTAGTAGTAGTAGTAGTAGTAGTAGTAGTAGTAATGGTGATATGGTTGGGGTGTTGGTGAACGCGAGCCAATAGTCGACGCTTATGAGCACCGTATATGACCAGACACGAAGTGTACTTCGCGAAGTGGGCAGGTGTGCTCTCGGCAAACGAGATGGATGTACTGAATGTTCCCATATCGCGTGACCACTCGATCAACGCTGCTGCGAGTTGACAGTGACTTACGCACTCTGGCACTCAACGAGATATGACATGCGCCAGGGGCTCGAACACCCTTCCTCTCTTCAACCCTCTTTACCTACCTACCCCTCTGAATCCCCTCGTTGTCGTCGTCGTCACTCTCTCTCTCTCTCTCTTTCTCTCTTATTCTCTTTTCTAGTCATTCTTTTTTTTTCTTTTTTTTTTCTCTTTCGTTCTAGACGAGCTCAAACACTTTATTCTTCCACGTTCGATATCCTCTTTTCATCGAAAACTCATGTTCCTCGATCACTTATCTTACGTCTTTTCTACTATGTATATGTATATATATGTATGTGTATGTGTGTCTATACTCTTTTATATTTTCTACTAAAATTACTTTCAATCTATTCTATCATTTTTTTCTTTTATATGGATATTCTTTCAAAGAATATATGTTTAGACCCTTAAGCGTTACGTGTCTAATAAAAAGTATTTTTCATTATTTAAATATATAAGTTTTGAATATTTTTTTTTTTAATTATTATTTATCATTTGGATAGTATTTTTTAATATATATTTTTTTTTTTAACAAAGTCCTTCCTATTATTATAAATGCAAATCATCTATTTGATTGATAATTAAGTACGTACAGTTTTATTTATTCAGAAAACATCGTCTGTAATTTACTATTAAATAAACGAACTTACTTTACTAACAATATAATAATATTTGAAATACTCCTAAATTATTATTTAAAAAAAAGGATACATACATAAAAATCATTTATTTAAGAAAATGTTGAAAAAATACCCAATTAATTAGAAGATTTATAAAAGAAAGGGATTAGAAAAAAATTGTAATATATTTTATATGAAATTGGTTAAAATAATAATAACTCGAGATGAACGTTTTTTGTAAAGATTTGGTCGTGATTTGATCTTGCCGTAGGTGTACTGATATTCTATCATGCTTTGATCGCGAGTGGATGAGCAAAGTTAGATTCGAACGTGTTCGGACTATAAAGTCGAAGGTAACGGGTCACCGATGGCTAAAGCACTGATCTTTACTACTTACCACTTTCTAGAACCGTGAAACGTGGATTGGACGTGTCCATGGGCAGCATATTTCGTACCCAAGAGATGATGGGCGTCGGTGAACCAACAGCTCCGCAAAGCAGAACAGCATTATGACCCATCTCTACCACCTTTGCTGCTGGCGCTTGAGTGATCATCGGAAAGCCAGGTGGTAAATTCTCCGCTGTAATCAAAATTACGATATATGATACATCGTTCAATTAAAAATATTATTTTTATTATAAATACGAAATATTTCATAATAATAACAATTTATGGTATATTTAAGTTCACGTTTAAATATATATTTCAATTGATTGCACCAAACTTTTCTTGGTTACCTGATATTAGTAAGGAATATATTGCACGTTTTAATATCAGGTGACTAAAAAAGTTAGTGTATCAATAATTCTTTAGGTTTGTGTATCATGTATATCACTATTAATTAAATTAGCACAAACTTTCTTGGTTATATGATATCAGTAAATAATGTATTATATATTACAATATCAAGTAACCAAGGTAACTCGTAACATGAGGTAACTTATACGTTAACTCAGAAACGGTACGAACTTTTTTTGATTAGTTAACGATTACATAAATCGATCGAATGTTTTTTCTTTAATTGAATTATTGAAGTGAAAACTTCTTAAAGACCCTACGGACTTATCGGAAAGACCCTACGGANAGACCCTACGGACTTATCGGAAAGACCCTACGGACTTATCGGAAAGACCCTACGGACTTTTCGGAAAAAACCTCACTACTTTTCGGAAAAAACCTTAGTATAGAGGTGTTTACTACACTAACAAAGGTGATTAGTTACTATGCATTTTTTAGTTACCAGAAGCAACTCGTCTCATTTCTTTGAATTGAGAACTTGCTTACTGTGTAATATGTTATCTATTTATATATGTTTTCAATAAAACGTATAATAATTTTTGAATGTGATAACAATAATATAATTATAATATTATAACAAATAAACCCAACAATTATCCTACTCCTGATATTCTGCAGTCGTCTCATTCTCTCGAAACTTAGATTTTCGAAGGTTTCACTTCTAACACGTGTGATCTGAACACATGATATTTTTTTTTAAATATAATTACTTAAATTTAATATAAAGATAATTTGTAAAAGATATCGAATGAACGTATGATTTAAAAGAAAGATAATTTTGAGTACAAATAGAAATTGTTGAAAGTTAGTTGAATGGTTCGTTAATATAGGTAGAAATTTGAAAGGAAGAAGTAGCACGTTTATAGATCTAACAAATCCCAAGATGACCCTTCTCTACGGGTATCCAGTAGGACCAAACCAAAGCCCTTTTACTCTCTCAAGGGAGAGAAAGTTAAGAAAAGCCATTCGACTACTGTCCGACGCAAATACTCCTTCCATTTACTATCATGGAAAAGGAAGCTTCTGTTTCTCCAAAAGTCTTCCACTGGATATGGATAGATGCGAGCCACGGTGTTCCTGCCATCACCGATGAGATAAGAATTCAATGTATCCTTGCTAAACTTTTCTTTCAGAAAAGATTTTATATAAGAAATAAAGAGAGAGAGAGAGAGAGAGAGAGAAAGAGAGAAAAGAACATCACAAATAAATAGAAAACTTTGTAAAATTTTCCGATCCAATGATATTCTCTCCATACTTTATTTTTGATATTTATTTTAAACGAACCTAATTGTAGATAAACTAAAGAACGAAATAATGTTATTTATCGAGTTAATATTTTATAATAAATAAATAATATGACTTATGTGTGTTAAATTCTGTTGATTAATAAAATAGAAAAAAATAAAAAAACAATTTAAATGGATAGTCAGTATTTATAATGAAATATTAATACGCTAAATCTTGATGCAATTTTATAATCAATTATAAATATTAACGAGAGAGCTATTTAAAATACTGAACAAATTATTTAAAACGAACAAAAAGTAAACTCGATAGTATTATTCGATGAAATATTTGTTGGAATAAATAAAAGGATAGTAAAAAAGTGAATTTTACGACGAAAAATCTTCATTTTGGTTTTATTTAGATACTTGACGAGTTTATAAATAGTGTATTCGTGAGATAGAAGATTTATCTTAGTGTTAGTAGAGAGAGAGAGAAGCGAGATTAAACCAAACAGTTTCGAAATACACGTGGTTCGACCTACATTGCACCTGTTCTTCATGTAATTACGATGGTACTACATTAATCCTTAGGGTGAACTCTTAGTTAAATTTCAGTCCGAAGATATAGTACTCGAACTTACGAAACTCCTTGGCTTTTCTTTAGTTTCATTTTGGTTTTGAAAGATGTCTGTATACTTCGAATGATCGGTCGAGTTTCGTTGGTTTCTTCTTTATTTTTTGTTCTTTTTAATTAATAACGAACCCTTCGATAATATTTCAAAATGTGTGCTAGCAAAAAATTTGAGAAAATAATCAAAATATTTCATTTCACCAAATAATCCTTAATTGAAATATTTGAGAATTTCAATATTGAATCATTTCTATTTTTCTTTTCTTTCCCTTTATCTCGTTTTGATAATTTAAAAAATTATTCTTCTTAAAAATATTCTTTGGCAAACGTATAATTTAATTAAATTTAAAATAATATCTTAAAAACAAAAAAAAAACAAAAAAGAATGAAAATTACTCGTTAGTTAAGAAAGTTATTGCATAAATCGTACAACAAAATTTCTAATAAAATAACTAATAATAAAAGATATATATATATATATATATATATATATATTTGATTAGTTTCATTGAAATCGGTGATCAAATTAAAAGAATAACAAATACGAAAAGAAATGTAATAATGCTTGAAATGGAAAAAAAAATAAAAGTAAAAGATTTGTTTTATAATGAAATAATTGTTTAGTTAGGAAATAAACAAAAATTGTCGAACGTGTCACTTAGAAACGTTGCTCTAACTGTGTTCATTGTTTTTCCAAAGGAGGATTTTTCTTTTGTTCTCGTTATCGTTCGAGTTATCCGGTACGTTGGCACCAATTATATCGGTGAGAGAGAGTGTGAGAGAGGATGTGTGAGAGAGAGAGAGAGAGAGAGTATAGTGTGTACTGACAATAGAAATCGCCCGCAGATTTCTCTCACACTCTCTCTCTCTCCCTCGTTCTATCTATCTATTTCCCCCTCCCACCCTTTTTCTTTTTTCTTTTTTCTTTCAGTTAGTTCGTAGAACCTTTTGCCACCGTCATCCCCTACGGGCAATGGCAAACAATACAAGAAGAATAGTAGGAGCTTCGCAAGCATAGTTACAGAAAGTCAAACGTCGAACTACATACATTGTACGTTTTCTCTATATTCTTACATTTCTTTCTTCGAAGTTAGGTATCATTCGTATATATCGTAAGATACATAAAGAAAAAATCTAGAATAACTACTTTTTTTTTATGATCATTTAAAACGCCATTTTCTTTTCTTTTCTTTGCTTCATATATTTGCTAAATATCCCCAAATGGAAATAAAAAAGACAAAATTTTTCATTTATTAAATTTCAATTCAAATTTCATACGTCAAACAATTTAAATTCTTATTTATTATTAAATTTTACCAATTTTTTTTTATGGCAGTTTAAATGTAAATTTAATTAAAAATTTTCTTTATATTCGTCAAATTAAAAAAAAAAAAAAGAAGAAACGTTTTGAATGGATTTGTTTTGACTTTTTTTTTTCTTCTTATAAATGCAAATATGTGATACAGCCTCACACACACACACACAAATAAAAACGAACAGTGTTGTATTATTTTGTATTTAATTAAAATCAATTATTATGGAAATATCCAATTTTATATTGAATTAAACAGAAATAGTCAATTGTTCGTTGCGAATGATTTTGTTTTCGGAAAGAGTAAAAAAAACGTGGTGATAGAAAAATCTATTGAAAAGATGCAGAAAAAAAAAATAGAAAAGTATAAGAGGGATCCGTTATAGTCAGAAAAGACCCTTCCGATTTATCTCCTTCAACAATTCTAGGACTTTTTACCTATTCTTATTTTATTCTTTTTTTTTTTTTAACCTCAAGAGTATACTACTACCTTTTCTCTTTCGATCACTTCCATCCATATTTTTCCATGACAACACGCTTGACCACAATACTTGGTAAACGTCACACACACAGACAATCTTTTTACAAAATATAAAAGTCACTTTTCCATCATAGTATTGTCTAGTTTGTAAATTCGATTTTTTATTCAAACGAACGAATCTTTTTTTTATCCCCCAAAAAATTATATATGTTTGTAATAGAACATACGTTATATTTCTGTTGTACAACGTTCAATTGAATTGTTGTGTTATGTTGTGTTGTTTGACGAAACGATATTGCATTACGTTACGTTACTCAAATACATATATATATATACATATATATTTATCCATAACTTTTATATGTTGAAAACTCATATACGTGAAAAGCAAAATATCACGTAAATATCAACAAAATCCTTCCATCTTTTTGTTTATTTATCTTCAAAAATTTAATAAACCTATCGAATATCTTTTCATTAATGAGTTTACAAAAATATTATACGCATAGATATTGAAAATATACATTATATATATATTTTTATTCTGTAAAATATTTTATTTTTCAAATATCAACTGAAATTTCAATATTCCATTTTATTTTTTATATATCACTCTTTCTCTTTCCCTTCATTATAAAAAAAAAAAGAACTAAACAATATGTTTATAGTATCATCGTTTTCATATTATTTTTCTTCTTTCCCTTATTTTGATATCATTCGATGGAATACAGTAGTATTCCATTTCATCTTATTCTTTTTTTTATGTTTATGAACGTAAATACGTGACAAGTTTGTGATCGTGATATTTCAAAGAGAGAGAGAGAGAGAGAGAGAAAGAGATAGAAAATGATAAAGGAAAAAAATAAAAGATAGTAAGACGATTCGAAGTGATGAGAGTAACTATTTGATACTCGACACGACTAACTCTCTCAGTCTCTCACTCTCTCACTTTTCTTCCATTCTTGATTATCGTTTCCACTATTGCAATCCTTCCTATCATTCTTTTCTTTTACGATCCCTCGTTTAGTCTCCTCTTAGGTAATAAAGAAATTGTTTTTTGATGCGAGAAATAATAGGTTTTTCTTTCTCATGAAAGAATACAAAAAAAAAAAAATGAATGTGGTAAAAGAAATTAAATTTCTAAGAGAGTAGAGATAAAAATCTGGATAAAAACATCTCCAATATAAATAAATATTCAAATTAAAATATCTAATAATTATTGATAAATAAATTTTTCTTTTTATATTTTACTATTATTAGTATTTCATTTTGATACAAGGAAGTAGTACGAGTCAAGTTTTCATAATAGATCAAACATTTCTAAGTAGTACGATATACGTATGGTCAAACATTGAGCTCTGAAACTTTTCAATTATTAATTAATTACAATAAATAAAATTATAAAATGATAGAAAACATTTGAAAATGCAACAAAGATAAAAATCGTCTATAAATATTTCTATTATTTTTATCCGATCATAGTAAAGATTTCTACGTAACTTTACTTGCCAAGTATAACAAATAAAAAAAAAAAAAGAAAAGGATGAAAAACATCAATAAGAGATTTATTAAAGAGAAAAATACACAAGTAATACTAAGAACAACTACAATGACGACTACGATGAGAACGCAAAAAAGAAAAGTAAAATCGAATATCGAACGATTTTACTCGAATAGGACGTCTGTGTTCTTCTCGATTCGTTTGCTTTTCGATTCGATTCATTGGTGTGGCGGTGGGCTGCTGCCAGATCGACTGTAAAATGAATAAAACATGGCCTTTTGTCCTGCTTTGTTACACATTGTACTTTGGCGTTCGGTGGTAAGCAACAGGTGATCAATTCATATCGCTCGTCGATAATACTCGTCGAATTCCATGTTGATCGTTTCTTCTACGAATTACAAGCTCGACTTATAATATTGTATTGCTATAAATTCCTATTTCTTTTATCGATTCTCTTTTTCTCATTTCTCTTTTCAACAGATTTTATCTTTTTATTTCAACATATGTGTGTGTGTGTGTGTTTGTGTATGTGTGTGTGTTTGTGTATCACCACTAGAATTTACAATAGCATTGGTTTATTTGTTCTTTTATTTTCTTTTTCTATTTTATTTTGGTTTAACTTCAACCAGGATCGTGTGTTCTTGTAAATCTTCCAATTTTTTGTTCCCTTTTTTTCTTTCTTTTCCGAATCAAATGAATTAAATTTGCATTCTTCTATATATATACGTATAGAAGAATAAAACAAAGATTTGTTCAAGTAAAAAAGAATATGAAATAAACATTGTATAATTCACTAAGAACACGATTTATAAGTTTGCGTTGCATTAAATCATTATTGCATATTGAACTTTTTTTTTTTTTTTTGAAATTATTCAAAACGTAATTTATCAATTAAGAATTAAAATTATTTTCTTTTTCAATTTCTTTGGTTTTTTTTCTTTTTTTAAATTTTAAGATTGCGTTACTAGATTTTGTCTATCCAAATGTAGGTAGGAAACCAAATTTGTTCTAAATAAAAATGAAAAAAAAAAAAAGAATAAAATATAAGATAAAAATTGTACAAATTAAATATAATTGTAAATTTTTAAAATAATTCGATCTCAAAAAAATAGAATTTTTTTTTTTTATTTAAATGCGATCACGACATTAGGATAAAAATCGAATAGCTATCTTTCATTCCTTCAATTTATTTGATCTTATTTTTTTTTTTTTAACGTCTCAATCGCGTTCCCATAAATCTTCTTTCGGGAATCAAACGAGATTTTTACTGCTTATTCGAAGAACAAGAAAAAAAAAATACTTAGAAGAAGAAGAAGAAGAAGAAGATTTTTCAAAGGGAGATAAAGTAAGATAGAAAATAAGAGAAAGCATTTGAAATATCGATGGATTAGGAAACGTCCGAATAAAAGCGTGAGCATGTCGACCTTAAAAAGGGCTTTTTTTCTTTTCTTATTCTTTTTCCGTTTTCTTCTTTCTTCGAAACTCACGTGTAATCGTAAATTCTTTTCGTGAAAACTCTACGTGATACAGAAACAATAACGACCCGATGTAACCTGATGTAACCTGATGTATGCTAAAAGGATTTTACGAGAGAAACGAAAATCCTGCTCTTTCGTATAAATAACGTCTCGTATTGAGCCAATACGTTTCCATGATGTTCACCCTATTTATCCTCTTTTTTTTTTGTACCCCCTTATATATATATATATATATATATATATACACACACAAATATATGAAGGTTTGAGGGTTGTACATTGAAATGAAACGAAAACGTGACTTTCGAACGAATTTTTGTCGAAAAAGATGGAGGATAACACAAAAAAAAAAGAAGAAAAAGAACATAAAAATATCTGATTAACATACTCGCAAGCTCATCTTCAAATATTTGAAGTAGCCCTCGGTATGCTTGGTGGTTCTCGCTTTCTCCCCTCAAATCGCATTCATTATTTGAACTACGAAGTATGCCACCACGTTGGACAAAAAAAGAAAATAGATTATGTTTGTATTCGAACGAATTTTCTCTCTCTCTCTCTAATTTTTTACTTTTTCTTGTCTCTTATAATTCGTATACTTATGATTTATATTTTATTATTGATTTAGAAAAAAAATAGAATTAGTTATATATAATAATATATACATATTAACTTAATATATACTAATAATATATACATATTAGTTATATATATATATATATATATATAATATATACATATTAACTTAATATGTATACATATGTAAATTATCAAATGAAAAAGGAAGGTTTTTCGTGTAATTCAATCGAAGAAGTTGACGTCAATTTTTACGTCAATTTTAAAAAGAAAAAAATAAATGCGAAAAATATTACAGAAGTTGAATATATTTGTGATTGAAAACACTCTATTCGATTTAGAAATATAAAAAAAATCCTTTTTGTATTTGTTATCGCAAAAGAAAAAAACAAAATGACTTTTTTCGAACAACTCTAGGGAACACTTTGAAGGGGGTGTTTCTTTTTTTTTTGTATTGTCCACGTACAATATTTACACGATACACTTCACGTTGGAAAATGAAAAATATACTTGCTTGTAAAGGGGTATTACACACATAGGTTATATATATATCAAACACATATACTACACACGCATATGTACCAACATTCTTTAAAAACGTTCACTTTCTTGCCATTTAACGCTAAAACTAATAGACGTTTCATCGTGACAAAGCAACCTTTTGTGCGTACGTATGTACACACACATTCCCCTTATGTTCACATATTTTTTTTTCTTTTTCATTTTTTTTCTTTTTTTTATCAAAGAATATAAAACGAAAGAGACGGAACTTGGAGGCTTGAAAAGGTCGTAAATAACGTAGACGTAAAAAAGTTCGTCCACACTTTATCGCTTTCAAAGCCTTTAATAGAGAGCGCGTATAATACATTTCATTCACTATCTTTCTATATACACATATACATACACATAAACACATGTACATACGCACATGGATGAATATGCATGTATATTAGTCGTTAAAATAGTCGTATAAAATAGTCTTAGCTGGTTTTTTTCTTCTTCCGTGTCTCTTAAAAATGATGTATTTAAGAATTCGTTAAACGCTGTCTCACATAGATCATCTTACAAAAAAATATCTTTTAACTTTTTTTATTTATCTTAAGAGTAAATCTTTTCTCTTAACCTTACGTCGATTTCTATTGAAAAATTTACGAGTATTACGTAGAGAGAATTTTTATTAATTTTCTTTTCTTTTTTTCTCTCTCTCTCTCTTTCTCCTTTTCGTCCTTCATGTTCGTCCCTTTTTTTTGTGAGATGATAAAAAGAAAGGTTAAACGAGGGAACGACGAAGAGGTGTGTTATCGCGATCGAAAGGGATGATCTTTTCTTTTTCTCTTCTTTTTTTTCATGTTTCCATTGCAATCTGTATTTATTTTTCTTATCATTAATTAATATAATGGATTTTTATTATTCTATCATTGTAATTAATTGTGTATCAAATTATGATATTAGTTAGTTTGGAAATTGTAGAT
The DNA here is from genome assembly GCF_001465965.1 of Polistes dominula. Next base: position 1,187,297 of record NW_015148985.1, read on the forward strand.
TTAGTAAATGAAGATTTAAATTTAGAAAAAAATAATAATTAGGATAAGTTTGATTCGATAAAATTGAATTTTTTGTTATCAGTTTGACAATGTTCATTTTATGATTTTATTTAATAGTGAACATTATTAATGATTATTATTTTTAATATTATTCGTTCAACAAACTTGGTGATGTGGATGCATAGCAATAGGACTATAAAATTCCCAATGGACATTGAAAATAAATTAGAATAGGAAAAAACAAACATAAGAAAAAGAAAAGAAAAAGAAAAAGAAGAAGAAGAAGAAGATTGTAGGAAGTAGATTTGGTAAGAAGAACTTAGAACTCTAGACGATACTTTCAATTTTATTGCTTGATCCGTTCACCAGTCTTACGTTTTTCTGCCTAGTTTCGAAGAAGAGTCGAGAAAGAGAGAGAGAGAGAGAGAGCTGACTGGCTAGTCGAAAAGTTTTCAATCCCTATGGAGACAGGAAGAGTCGAGTTGGATCACTTGGGTGTCCCAAAACACTTGAAAAGTTTCTTTTCCAAAGGAAAGGAAAGGAAACGGAACGAAACGAAACGAAAGACGATGAAAAGAATAGAATAGAAAGAAGATTGTGTAGTTTGGGACAATAGTATCTTGAAAATTTGCGTGAGAGATATCTAACGAGGTAGATAAAGAAAGCTACTAAAAAAAAAAAAAAAAAAAATAATAATAATAATTGACTAAACGAAACTTTAATTCGTTTATCATTAATCTTTAATAAATAAATTTATAGAAATAATTTAGAGAAGAATAGAAAAAGAAAAATAAGAAAATAAGACTTACGCGATAAGAAATAAAAAAGTTAAATGATATAAGAAAAAGATAAAATTGACGATTAATGATTATTTATAATGGTTGAATAATTGGACATTGGAAATTATTATTAATATATAAAAATTATTATTATATTTATTATTATAATATATAAATAATTTCTAATAATTATATTATTATTAGAAGAATATTCAAATATATTGGATTGGTAAAAAATTATGTCAGAATTTTTGATATAAAAGAAAATATATATATTTATTATATAGTATTATTTATTAAAGATATTAAATATTTAAAATGTGTTAAAATAAATATATAAAACTATTTTACATTTAAATATAAGCTATTAATATAATTCCTACATTATAATACTTATCGTTCAATCAAACATACATTAAATATAAATGTATATATTTCTTAATGATTTTTGTTCATAACAGGTACGTGTTAAATTGATAGAAAATTTGATAACAAAGTTAAAAAAAAGAAAAGAAAAAGAAAGAAGAAGGAAAAAAGCAAAAAAAAAAAAATAAAAACATAAAGAGGAAAATCGTGATGCGATTAATGAGAAATTCGAGATACGTTAAACGTCAAAGTGAGTTTGAACTTACGCGTGAACGAGGGTGGAAAAAAGAAAAGAAAGGAAAATAAAATAGAAGAAAAAAAAATCAAAGAGATGAGAGAAAGAAAAAAAAAAGAGAGAGAGAGAGAGAGAGAGAGCTCTATAATATAAGCGGAAAAGAGAAGATGTATTGAACAAGAAGAAGAAGAAGCACGAAGAGTCAATAAGCGACGAGCCGATAAACCACGGTACCCTGAAAGAGAGAGAAAGAGAGAGAAAAAGAAAAAATAAAAAAGAAAGAGAGAGAAAGAGAGAGAGAATCTCACCGTAAAAGTCTCGTGCAAACGCGCCTTCATAATTCAGGTGCATAAGGCGATGCAGCTGGAGCCGCCATTCCAACGCGAATATATATTATATATACACGTTTATATATATATGGGAACCTGACTTACGTCATTGGAAGGGAAAATCGATCTATGCGAAATTGCCTCGCTGGCAGAAAAAGAGTTGTGCGTTGAGAAAGAAGAGAAGGAGAATGAAAAGTAGTAGAAGAAGAAGAAGAAGAAGAAGAAGAAGAAGAAGAAGAAGAAGAAGAAGAAAAAGAAAAAGGAGGAGAAAGAGGAGAAAGAGGAGGAAGAGGAGGAGGAGGAGAAAGAGGAGGAAGAGGAGGAGGAGGAGGAGGTTGGTTAAAGACGAAAATCGGGTAGCTAGGAACCGAAGAGAAAATCCATGAAAGTCCCAACGATTAAATTCGAGTAAGAGGAAACCTTTTCAACGGCCAGAGAGAACCCTTTGAACCCCTAACATGCTCGAACGAGCCAAGTTTCGATGTCCTATTTGTTTTTTTTTTGTCTTGTTTTTTGTCTCTTGCTTTTTTTTTTCCTCCCTTTCCATTTCTTTTCTTTATCGTTCCCTTTTTTTCCCTCCCACATTCACCTCACCACTACTTTCCTTTCTATTCTATTCTTTCCTTTTCTTATTTGTTTTTTCTTATTTTTATTATTATTATTTCTTTGACGCAATTTATCTTACTTTTTCATCCCCCTTGCCCTACCCCACTTTCTTTTATCCTTTCACTATTCTTTTTTGAGAAGACTATTATTTAATCGGATTTATAATTCGTTCGAGTGCGTGAGTTATTGGCAAGCTCATAAGTCAATTTTTGTTTTGTTCATACTTCTTATTTTATTTAATTTTTTTTTTTTATAAACTATTTTCTCATTGCTCTATCTTTCTCGTATTACGCGTAATATCGGTGAAATAAATTTTCCGAGTGGTAAACAATCACAACTAACTCGAAAGTTCGAAATATAAACGACGTACTACTACTATTACTACTTTCTTCGTTTTCTTATACAAAAGAAGGTAGAGGAAAGAAAAAGAAGAAAAAAAGAAGAAAAAGAAGGATCGAGAATAAAGATAATTCGGCTTAAAACGCGAGGGCTTTTAATTAAAAATATATAGGAAACGCGAAAATATGCGAATTCAATTTGGCTGACACTTGTTTGCCCCGCTTGAATGGTTAATGTTCATCCGAGGAATCTTATAATAGAAATTTCTTTCTTTATTTCTTTCTTTCTTTATTTCTTTCTTTCTTTCTTTCTTCACTTCTTTCTTTCTTCACTTCTTTCTTCACTTCTTTCTTTCCTTCCTTCCTACTTTTTTTTCTTTCTTTCTATTCTTCTCAAATTAGAAATGTCCAGAGTTTCTTTCCTTTAGAAAATGTTCTTTTTTCCCTCTCTCTCTCTCTCTTTCTCTCATTCTTTTTTTCCTTCATATTTTAATTTCCATTAATTCGAGTTGGTTGAGAAAAGGTGGAAAGAGAAAGAAGAGAAAGAGAAATCGATGATACGTTTAATATTTTTGATAAAGAACTGACACAGAGGGTGGTGGAAGAGGGCAAAGGATATAAAGGGTGGTCCACGAAGAAAAAAAAAGTATAAAAAGAACTCGTAAAAATATTAAAAGGAAGACTACTCTCGCGTTTTAAACGAATCTCTCTCTTTTTCGGGGTGGGTGGGTTACGGTGGTGGTGCGATGGCATTAGGGGGATTAGGCTTTAAAGACTAAACTTTTCTCGGAGAATAAGAGAGAAAGAAGAGATGTGGGTAGGTTGGTAAGAGAGATAGCGAGATGGAAGGTTGGGAAAGATGGAAGAAAGGTATCCCTAAATCGTCGTTTGATCTTCTTGATTAATTCGTGCGAACGTTACGGGCTGACAGTACGAATGAAATGGATTCCAAGGGAAAAAGGTTTCGCGGGGCCCTTCACTTTAACCCGAATGGAAGAAGAAGAGAAAAAGAGAAAAGAAGAGAAGAGAAGAGAAGAGAAGAGAAGAGAGAGAGAGAGAGAGAGAGAGAGAAAAGAAATACAAGTTGGAAAGAAAAGAGCTGGAAAGAGATCGATGATAGATTCGAAGCTCGGAGGATCAGTTTTTTTATTTTTTTTATTCTTTTTTTCATTTTATTTCTTCTTCTTCTTCTTCTTCCTTACGCTACGTGAAAAGCTCTCCTCGTAGAAAAGTTTTTCGTAAAAGATAATCGAATGGATGGATGGATGAATGGACGTCCGTTCGACACGTTTGATACCCAGTCGAACATTTTATCGAAATAAATCGCGGATAAAAGAAATTTTACACGAAAAGTATCTTTATTTGTTTTCTTATTTCTTTTTTTCTTTCTTCCCTTTTATATTTCATATAATATTAGTGTAAACTATGATCATTCGCCCGAATAATTAAGAAACGTGAATATTCGATAATTACAAAAAATACAATAATTATCCCATTCGAGTAATACGAACGTGTTTTAACAATAGAAATTGAATTCCTTTCGGTTTTTTTTTTTCTTTATATCGTTCGTAATTAGTGCAGTAATATTCGTTTGTTCAGAAAATACGAGTATTTTTATAATAATAATAATAATAATTATTATAATGATATACTGTTAACAACAGCTTAACGAAACGAATAGTTTATCCTTGTTATCCCAGTCCTGAGTGATATTGCATTTACTAATATTGAAAAGGGAGAGTAAAAAATAAGAATAAAAATGTGAGAATATAAAAGGTAAAAGGAAAGGAGAAATGAAATAAAAATCGAGTTAACGTGAATAGTGATGAACAACGTCATTGGTGTAACGTTACTTTTTGTCGAAGTATAAAAAAAAAAGATAGAAAGAGAAAGAGTAAGGAGGAAAGGGGAAATGGGGAAAGATATGGTATATTTTGTAAACTATTCCCCATCGATTAATTATGAGGATTGGTGGAAAGATCGTTCAATCCCTTGGTGGGTATTACGAAGGACATGTTTTGATTATACATGGATTACCAAGCCCTTTTCAAAAAAACGATCATCGTTTATGCCATTATGGATTAGATTGTGTATATATATATGCATATAGATATTATATAAAGGGACCCTTTAAAGATAGGTTTCTGTCCTAAATGTTCTCCTTTTTTGCCCTAATGGTTCCATTCTCGCAAAGGATGGACCTTCAGCTATATCATTTTAATCCCTTCATCCGTACGTTTAAATCCATGACGGTCGTATCTCGTAAAAGCCGAAGGAGGATCAGTTCTTTTCCCATTAATACTATCTCTTTCTCTCTCTCTCTCTCTCTCTCTCACTTTTTCTATTTCTTTTTCTCTATGGTGGAATAGAATTTTCCAATTTTTTTTTTATTTTTCGTCATTTTGAAAGACAATTTTTATCAAGGATTTCTACACACACAATTCTTTTACTTATTCCCATTAATTTTGGATTACTCTATAATTCATTTTATTTATTAATTAAATTCATTTTGTAAAATAAATGATCAGTATTAATAATGATGTGTCAGCATTTAATTTTATAGTTTATTAAGTGTGTTAAAGTTATGCCAGTTTATGGACAACTTGTATTATTAAATAATTTATTAAAAATACTAATTAAAAATCATTACAAATATTGACGCAATAAAAATAATTATTTCGATATATGTTATACAAACGTTTACCAAATGTTGTACCTACTTTTAAAACTAAAATGAATTCTTTCTAACATTAAAAAAAAATATATATATATTTTATAAATTAGAATATTATTTTCCATTAAAATGATTCGAAGAATTAATATTACATTATAATATTATCAGATGATAATATTAATTGGATTTTAACGATATAAACAAGATCCTTGAATTAATCTCTCTAATAAGGGAAGAAGATCAACGAAGTTTCCAAATAACGTAGTTTGTGTTTACCTACTACGTTCACATTATTAAATATGAATTTTATTTCTATAAATGTATGGGGATGAATAAATTAGACGAGTAAGATAAAAAAATAGAAAGATAAGAACTTCTTTATCTATTTGCTTTATTTTCATTTCTTGTTTTTTATTTTCTATTGGTAGTATGCTCTTTTTTTTTATCCATGGAAGAATATATTTTTGTAAGTAATGAAGCGATTAGGTTGAATGAAACGAGTATGTGTACATACATACATACATATACATATATATTCGACAGTGTGCGAAAAGTAACTCGTAATGATTTGCAAACAAGCCAGTTAACTTTCATGGTTATACAGAAGGCTCAATGGTACGAAGCTTCGAAATGAAGTTTACTCCGTGTGCAGACCACTGGCGAGTGCTGTCAGGCGAATAAAGTTTAAGCTTCCGTGCACACAAGACGTTGGAAATACCAACTTGCTAGGAATACTGAATGTTGGTGTAACTTCGACGTGTCTTCTCTATCTTCTCTCTCTTTCTCTCAAATTCATCTAATCAATCTATCTGTCTGTCTATCTATCTATCAATGTATCTTATTCTATCTAACCATCTCTTTTACATAGAATGATACCTAATTCAATCTTTGAGTTTACTATTAGCTAGCATGAACAGGTTTTGTTCTTCCCCTATTTTTCTAATACATTTATTCACGATCTTATAATTATGGTAATATTAATTTGACAATACTTCAATGTGTTTCAACGATAACGTATCGTAGTTATTTAAACAAAAAAATATTCTCGTTTACTCGGTTAAAAGTTATCAAGTCTTGGAATTGAGGGACAATATAGAAAAGATTTGATACGTTTGGTAATTTTGTTGTAAAAAAAAACCATTGGTAGATTTAATGAATAATATAATAAGATGTCCCTTTAAACGTCTTTCCCCATACACACGAATAGATGAATGTAACCGACAAACTTTACACTTACTTCCTACCGAACGAAGTAATCCATTATTCAGCTCGTCTACTGTCTCACAATACCTTCATTCCAGTTTCGTTAATGTTCTTCCTTCTTGTTTAATGGTATTAATTAAAATGGCTATTCTCTTTAATTAATTAATCCTTTAAAGCAAACCCTTAATTCGTCACGAATTGTTACGTAATAAGGGTATATATCGTATTTCTTAAATAATTTTTCTCCATCTTTTTTCTATTTTTTTTTTTTATATCTACGGTCAAAAATCTTGAAATAATTTATTTAATTACACTTTAACTGGAAACAGAATAAAAATAAAAAAAACACAAAGAGAAAAAAAACTATCTCGAAATGATAGGATTATTATTATTATTTTTTATACGTATTAAAAGTTATATGATTAAAAAATTAAATAATAAAAATAATAAAATATATATATGTAGATAAAAGTATATACAAAAAAAAAAAAGAAAAAATAATATTATTTTATGTGATATCAAAAATGAAAATGAAAATCTGAACAAAATATAAGTTACAGAAATATGAAATGAATATTATAAAAATAAGAACTAAATAAATGTTAAACGATAACCATACGATCTGTAAATTATCGTTAACGAGCTAAACCATGCGCAACAAACGAACATTAGCGGTTAGAGTGGAAAATCGAGTACTCGATATAATACGATGACAAAAAAAAGGGGCCTCTTTATAAAAATGGTTATGCGAATCGGGCAACGGTCGATGTACTTCATTCACACCCTTCTCACTCACCCTTTTCACCCTTCTCTCTCTCTCTCTCGCTCTTCCATTGTATTTTGATATTTTCTCAAAAAATGTTGCTAGCACATCGCGGTCTGGATAGAGAGAGAGAGAGAGAGAGAGAGAGAGAAAGATTATCGTATAACAAAATGAAAATAAATAAAAATAAAAAATAAAATCGAACTAAAAAAAGAAAAAGAGAGAGAGAGAGAGAGAGAGAGAGAGAGGGAGGAAGATGAGAGAGAAAGAAAATCGGATGGTCGATATTTACGCGATGCTCTCTACGTCGATTTGCACTTTCCTTGCAAATATGGTACATACATACATATATACATACAAATATATATATATTGTATATATTGTATATATAGATATATATATATATATATGTATATGCATATACGAATGGACGTGTACTCCTATCGAACGTAGGTGTTCGATATTCATCCAGATATTTTCGATACGAGCGCGTGCATTCGAATGGCAATAATTTCATCGGAAATGCGCGATGAACGAGAGGAAAATGTGAGTCGTAAACAGGTCGTATGCTAGGTCAGATTTATGCCTTTTCCTTCTTCGAAATACACTCTACCCCCAACATACACTTTTTCTTTTCCTTCTACATATATATCATATCATATGTATATATATATATATATATATATATATAGCACCTATGCTTCCTATGCATAGTCTTTTAAGAAAACGCGAATATGCTTTTAGTTTTATGCGATGCATACATGCACCTTGCAGATTATTCCATGGAGAAATCCGTTGAAAGATGGCGGGGGATGATCTACTTTTTTCATTTTTTTTCTTTTTTTTTCTTTTTTTTGGTTTTACTTTTCTTACTTCTTTAATTTTTCTTTTTTTTTGATAATAAAAACCATTGGTTGGTTGGGTTGATATACATGTAGAAATATATATATGTGTGTGTGCAGATGTAAAATGCAATTATTTTAATTACATGTCTTGCTAATTAAATATACTCTTATCATTATTTAACATCTAATTAAATTTGTTTATTATTGAAATTACGTCGGTTATAACTAGTTTATCGATAATAATCTCTTTGAGTGTTGAAATTTTACATTGGTGTGCGCGTTTTATATTTTCTCTGTTAATGAAATATTTTAATAAAGAACATATATTAGATTGTTCGGTCAAGTACATTGGTACAAACATTTCGTTTTCATTCGCGTTTATCAATGTTTAAACTTATTCTAAACATCAAAATCATTTGAAACAAAAGTCACTTTGAACGTGATTTAGAATCTTCTTTTACTTTGATCCATCAATCGTATCAAAAAATCGAATGAAATGAAACGAAAGAATTGTCTTTTATTTACCTACTATTGAAAAAAGAAAAAAGAAAATTATTTTTCATTTCCCAACCCAGCGAAAAAGGAAAATGTAAAAAAAGAAAAATAAAAAAAAAAAAAATAGAGAAATGAATGAGAGTAGGATCGATGATTCCGTGCGAGAATCCAGATGTTGGATGAATTCATGTGTTTCGTGTGTACTCTCTATGATTGGTGACGGCTGTCTAAACATAGACGTGTACTTAACATAAATAAATACATACAATTATATATATATATATTTATCTACACAGATACATCAGCAGTTTGTATTTGTACATTTACATATTATTGGAAAAAAGAAATTAGCAAAATAGTTTAACATGGAATATGTGTGTATTGGTCAAAGAAGAGTAAAGTAGAAAAGAACATGAGAGAGAGAGAGAGAGAGAGAGAGAGAGAGAGATTGAAATGCAGGAATAAATGGGAAAGATATATACGAACGGAGCCAATAATATCATCAAAAGGTAACTTCGTGTATGGTATGTGATTTCAATTATATGATGCCTTCTGGCTGTTCCTATAACCGAAACATAAACGTTTTGCGTTGTTATATTTGCATGCAATTGTGCAAATTGCTACGGGACAAGTGCCATCAAATTTGGTAATATTAATAGAAACGAAACATCGTAAGAGTATCTATTAAATGTATACACATGTATAAATTCTTTACTCCAAATCGTTCATAATTATAATTTATCAATTATTATTCATTAAAAGGAAATTGTATTAGAAATATTTATAATTAATTATTTAAAAACAAAACCGTGTAAAATTCGTTACCACTCGATGACAAATCTGAAAAACACTTATTTATAAAAGATTATTATTAATTATAATTATGCCGAAAAAAATTTATTAAATTAATTCGAAATTTGTAAAAAAAAAAAGGAGAAAAGATAATAAAGAGGAAAATAATGTAATGAAAATATAATTACAAGTTTTAACACGATGATGAGAGAAAGATGAAGAAACGTTCACAAGAGAGAGAGAGAGAGAGAGAGAGAGAGAGAGAGAGAGAGAGAGAGTCTTCGAGGGTTATAAGCATACTGAAAGCCCGACAGTTAGCTACACGTTCTTGAAGGTGAGTAAACACACACACACACACACATAGAGATAGATCGTTTAACTCTACTGCGAGAAAACAACAGAGACAAGTAAGTAACTCGAGATATCGTAGAGTAACCTTCGAGAATATTATACTGAAATGTACACATACAAACGTAAAAAAACATTTAAGAGAAGAATAAAAATACCAAACAAAAACAACACAATAAAATCATAAGAATGTTGTTTAAAAAATACAAAAATGATATATATATATATATGTACAATGTACATATTTATTTCTCTTAACAAAAATTCAAGTTAAACTTGTATATGTCTCTTTAATTAATTATTCTAATTCAAATACGAGTTTTAATAGAAAACATTATTGTGCGGTGTCGGTTAATACCGCGATAGATACGAGGGTTTGAAATTCCTGGTTTCTAGTTGTTGCGTTGGCCAAGGTATATATATGTGTGTGGTAAATACATCTACATATTTAAACGTGCGTGTACGTGATATATATGTGTGTTTATATGCGGATACAAGGTAGTAGAGAGGGTGGGTGAGTTTCGAAGCAGGCTCGGTAGGAACTAATGGACATCCGGTATTTCGCGGTGAATTAAGCTAGATGCGGATGAAAGGTCTAGTCTGGCGTTTGAAATTCCCGCCTCCGGAATATGGGTCTCGGTAGCAGAAGACTTCAAATCCTAAAGGGAAGATTGAGAAAGCTATAGAATGCATATATATAATCTTTGCATGTATATACATATATGCAAGTATATGAGGATGAGTAGGAGCATTATGATCGAGCCGTGAAAACGGAAAATTATTGGCGGTTTCGTCTGCGGTCTGATTGAACGACCGCAAACGGGAATGGAACTTTATCAGACCAGAGAGTCGATTCTATCTATGAAAGATATTATTAGCTGGGAAGTGACGAGATGGAAACTAATGCGTTATGTCTATCTTATGTGTGTGGTATATACATATATGTAGAATATTACGTGTCGAATTCAACACACGAATGTATGAACGAACTAATGAAGATTTTCATTTTCTTCTTTTTCTTTTCTTTCATTTTTTTTTTTTTTTGTTAGAGAGCAATCTGAAAAAAATTTTTCTTCTTTTTATGTTAATTCTTTGCACTCCTCCTTCTTTAATATCGAGAAAAGAGAGCGCGTCACTATGATTACGAGATCATTCGTAGAATGCACCGATGAGGTGACGAGATAATGGATCTTCAAGAATGAAAGAGAGAAAAAGAGAAAAAAAGTAGAGAGAGTGAGACGTTATTAAATTTTTTTCTACCTTAGAATTTTTCTAGAATATTCGATAATAAAGAAAATAAATGAATAATCTTGTTATTATTGTTATATTATTATTATTATTACAATATTATCATCATCATTATCATCAGGTCAAGGGAAGACAAAATAAGATTTATCAAGCTTTGTAAAAAAAAAATAAATAAGAAAAAGGGTTTCGATGATCTCTGTTGGAAGATGAAGCTTATGGTTAATAGTGGCAATAGATAAAAAAAAATAACTATCCTTTATTTGGATCGTTTTCGACAAATGTGTTGTGACGCGTATCCTCCTTCTATCGGCATAACGGAAATAGAATATTTACGCGAGCAGTTTTCTGCGAAACTCGACAGTATTTCGAATCCAAACTCGTCGCGATATTTACGCTTTAACTTTTGCCAAATATGTGTGTATGTGTGTGCGAGAGAGAGAGAGAGAGAGAGAGAGAGAGAGAGAGAGAGAGAGACAAGGGCCGATTTTATCTACGATTTTTATTCCTCGATTCGTTGTTTTCCCACGATGGCTGGACGGATCCTTTTTTGGCGCATTGTGATATTGATGGAAATAAAAAGAAACAAAACGTAACAAATGCCTCCCTCCCTACTCTATCTCCACCCACCGACCCTTTGCCGCAAAAAGAAGAGTCGATATACTAAAGGAAATAAAATATAGAACGTCACGTGTGTGTTTATACGTAAACCCACCAACTACCTTCCTATATACGTGCAAAAACTCACATACAAACGCGTATGCAAAAATATGATTGAAAACAACAAAAATATCACTCTACGGTTAGGAATATGAATACGGGTGTTAAACGATAAAGGCCATTCCTCTGTGTATATGTATTATTGTATCTATTATATCTATCCATCTATCTATCTATCCTATCTATGTATCTATCCATCTATCCATCTGTGTATGAGCATATGTATGAATATACATATATTTAGTTTATATCTACGTATGTAATAATGTACGTTTTCTATAGCTTTTGCATCGTCGGTGGATTTCATTAAAATTCATTCGGCCGGATAAAGCGTTAAATGATACGAAAATGCGATGCGGATTTAAAGCAAATTACCTCGACGTTCATGCGAGACAATTATTATTCATAGTTCTTGTTACAAATTACCGAGCCATCGCGCTCCGATATGTATGACGAACTCATCCCTCATCCGTACAGTCACTCATTCCCCCTTTCCTCCCCTCCCCCTCTCCTTTCTCCACCTTCTCCACCTCTTGCCAATCCTTTCCTTCCTTCCTTCCTCTCTCTCTCTCTGTCTCTCTCTCTCTCTCTGTCTCTCTTTCTCTCTTTCTCTCTCATATCGTCGCGTTTGGTGATCAATCAAAACGAGTACGCTTGGAAAATTGGAAAGGCATTAATTGTGTAGGACGGATGAGAGAAAAATAATTCGGTCTATTAAACGCGAGAATCGATGTCAACGTACCGTTTAATTCGACGAACGCCCGTCGAATAATCATCAAAACTATTGTCCTATAACGACAATTCATCGATCTTATGCGATTTATTATATCGCCTTTTTATCAAAATGATCTCTATCCATTCGTAAATAATATTCCATTCTCTCTAAAACATTTATGGAAATTGTATCCGTGTGTTTTGTTACAGGATATTACAAAATATAAATCGTACAATCTTTTTCTTTTTTTTTCATATGTTTCGATTTAATCATAATGACCATCTCTTCGGTACAAGATTGAAAAATGTGAGCAAAATAAATAAATTCTTGAAATATCAACGATCGAATAATTAATTAAAAATTGTATGTTGGTCAGTTTTATGATATTAGATGTAACGATAATATTAATTCGATTTAATGGAATAGAAAAATGTTAAAGTTTGATATATAATAATTAATTTGATTTGTTTAATTTGTTAAAATATTGTTGGATAATTGACGAAAAATTTGATCGTACGTATTAAATAAATTATTTCTTTTTATATTTTGTTGTTGTTTTATTTTTTTTTTTTTCCGTAGCTTTGTTAAATGATAGAAACAATGGAAGAAAGAAGATGGAAGATTAAGTAGAGAAGTACGTGTAATGTCGTATATTTAATGAGTCCACTTGCAATTGGTCCTGTGAGTTATGGACAACGTGTATCCTACGGCCAGTGAGTGTTAATGAAATTTGCGGGTCATAGCTTTTCTCTGTCCCCAGACATTACTTGCTCTCTCGCCTCTACGCCAAAAAGAGAAGATAGAGTGAGAGAGAGGGAGGGAAAGACACCCTAGGTAAAGCTTGCGAGCTTACAAGCCTGATAACGCACCCAGTTTCGTTACAGCTTGTCTGAGCCGTTGTCCAAAGTCTTCCCTTCGAATCATCCCTCTTACTTTTCTTTCTTCATTCTTTTTATTTTCTATGCGATAATACTTAAGAAGAATAAAGAGGAAAAAAGTAAATAAATAAAAGAAAACAATGTTCTCTTATTTTTTGTTAATTACTTTATATTAAAATCGATCACTTGTTCATTAATTTTTATATTCGAGATAAATAAAGAATGAAAAAAAATGATCGATCTTTTCACGATAATAAAAAAAAATAAAAAAGAAGAAAATATTACACAGTTAATTTTTTTACGAAATATACGTGAAATAATTTTACATATACATTTTTATGGAAAAATATAAAAGAAAGCACTCGTCTTATAATTCGTAGGTTTGACATCATCGGATGTATAAAAATATTTTACATATTATCGTAATAAATTCATGTATACTCGTTCGCGGAATGTTAAAAGATGTCGAGATATTTTTATTGTGACCTTTTTCCGACTTTATTCCGTCGTCGGTGGAAAATTACGAGTTTATAAGAAGAAAGAAATAAATAAATAAAGAAGGAAGAAAAAAGAAGATAGCGAATCCTCGCCTCTGACGAAGTTGTTTTAAAGAGTCGCCTTTGCTTTTTCAACTTGTTCTAAACTAGTGGGTGGGTGGTGGTGGCAACGGCTTAAGGTCGACGATGCTTCGTTTCTTTCTTACGATCTTTCGCGCGAACAGAAAATCCGTTTCCGTTTCCGTCTCTGTTTCTTTTCCCCATTCTCTTTACTTTCTTTATCTTTTTCCGAGAGAACAGCATTTTTATTTCCCTATTCTTTATTTCTCCTCCCTCCCGTAATTTGTCCTCCTGTTGGAAAATGCGAAATCGGAATAAGAAAATAACGTTTGCAAAAAAATTCAAACTAACTTTTCATAAATCAGAAATTCGAACTTTCTGAAGATTCCACCAAGTAATTTCAGGATTGGATGATTGTGTTAAAAACATTTTTTTTATTTTTTATAACAAATTTTTAAATGTATATCACGTAAGTTCAACACGCGTAATTTTGTTTAAACTAGTTGGTTAGAAATTATTTATAAAAGTTAATTACAACAATTTGTTTATAATTGTTTATAATGATGCATATCAAATATACATCCATATGTATAACATACACAATTTTCATCAAATTATTTCATAAGAAATTGTTTATATAAATTATTTATAACAAATTGTTTATAACGAATTAATGTTAAAATATTATTTATATGTCCATACATATGCATACATTCACGAATAATCATTAATAATAATTTAAAAGTTATTATTTACAATAAATTGTTTATAACAAATTGTTAAACAATAATAATAAATATTGTAAATAATAAGGAAAAAATAGTACTTTATAACGGTCTTTGTTTGAAGTCTCTAGAACGTTTAGTTCCTGAGATATTTCCATTTAAAGTTAGATAACCCAGTGACCTACATAATTTCATTGATAAACGAATACGACCTTGTGACGTACGTAAATTCTTGGAATTGACCGACGTAAACCAGTTGTACTACGTTTACTACGATGCGTACTCGCGTCACTAATTCATTAAGATTATGTTATGAATGAAAAATTTCAAAGTGTTATATCTTCCGAGCCAAAAGTCGCAGAGAGATGAAACAACCACCATTTTAAAGGGAAAAATGTCCTCTTTCTGATCGCCATCTTAAATACTATCAATATAATAGAGTCGATTTCTTAAATAATTTATCATTAGATATTTCGTTAAGAATACGAGTAAAATGTAATCAATAGATCATTAAACTCAATGAAACATTTTACTTCAACCAGCAATTACTATTGAAATCAGATTAAGTATCTAATTAAACGTGTCTCATTATATTTCTCTCTTTCCCTTTCTCTCTTTATTCGTTCATTTGAATTAACGAATAATCTTTCGAGTGTAAATTCGAAAGATAGTCATTTGGTTTATTTTTCGATTGGTAAGAATGAAGAGTTAACGTCGCCGTTTAAATTCACGCAAAGAAGGGATACGACGATATTATGAGAGAGAATGAAAAAAGAGAAAAAAAAAAAAATAAAAAGAAAGAACGAAGAAAAGCAAAAGCAGAAGCAGTAGCAGCAGCAGCTTCAGACAAGCGCGGAATCTCTCCATTAAAAGCTTAACAAAAGCTTGTTCAGGGTTTTGCTTGGCCCAACGGGATGGAAAAAGGCGTCGAAAGGAAGAGAGAAGAGTTGGAAGAGGGGAGGGAGAGGTTTGGCGAGTGGAAAAGGTCGAAGGGAAAAAGAAGCGGGAGGGGTAGTGGGGGATATGTTAGAAAAGAATGCCTGCTAATACTTGAAAAGCGTCAGCGAATGGTAGAACTAAGAGGGGAGCCGCGTAAGCGTGGATAGAAGGCAAAAAAAAAGGAAAAAGAAAGCGCGGAAAAAGTAAACGTAGGAAAGAGAGAGTGAGAGAGAAAGAGAAAAAGAGGGAGGGAAGGAGACGACAGAGTTTCGCGCAAAACATTCGCGAAGTCACCGACAAAAGAAAATCCGGAGTGACTTCTTTGTTTCGAGTAACGGGACGAGAAGACTTTCGAGTCGCTCGCGTTAATTGCGTTTTTAGAGAGCTTCTCTCTTAATTTTCTTCGATAAACGAGAAACTTCAAATTGACGTCAGAGTGTGAGAGAGGGAGATATATATATATATATAGATAGAGAGAGAGAGAGAGAGAGAGAGAGAGAGAGACTTTATTTAATTATTTGTGTATTTTATTTTTTGTGATAATTTTTTTTTCTCCTGGATTACGAACGAAAGACGAGATCTTTGAAAAGGCAGGTTCTAATAGTATTTCATCAAAAACAAATATTCGATCGATACTAGCTGATGATAAAGAAAGAGAGAGATAGAGATAGAAAATAAAAGGTATGAATTCGAACACGAAACTGGTTTTACTTGAATCGTCAACGATTGCGGACCACTTCGGTCCAATCAGCGGCTTGTTTTCAATGCTCACTCTGAAATGCGTTGATAAAAGTGAAAATATGGTGAAACAGAGAGAAGGAAAAAGAGAGTTCGAGATCGTTACACGATAGCACGGGTTAGTGTTACACGGTCTCGAGTTCTGAACAAATCAGAATTTTGTTCGAAACTCGATAGAACACTTTTCGTTAGTTATCCGTTATAGTGATACGTAAAATATTCGATGTTATTTAAAAATTTTGGTTGTTTAGAAATTTTTACACATTTTCTCGTACATGACTTTAACGAATAAATAATCTCTTCGTTATATCATTAACGTTGTTTATCAAAAAAGTTTCATGATGAAATTCTTGTTAAATCGTTTGTTAATTGTTAACTTTTTAGCCGTTTGTTAATGAATCTTCATAAGTTTCGAGACTTAACGAGCTTTGACTTTGTACGAGACTTTGGATATCAGTTATGATACTATCTTGTATTTTATAAAAAGAGAAGGAAAGAAAAAGAAATGAAGAAAGAGGAGAGTAGAAGCGTAAACAAAGCTTTGAAAAGTTTTATGCGGTACAAAGTAAAGAAAAGAACGTAAACCCGAAGAAAATAGTTAGAAAGCCATTTAATGATCCTCGTAATTCACGTGAGGAGAGGAAATCGATCGAAGAGGAAACTATTAGCAAGCTGGCCGGGAAATGGAAGATAAAGTAAAACGAATGTTCCTCTCTCTTGCTTTTGCTGAGCTTCGCTTATTGCCGATTGCCACCACTCGGTTTTTGTCCTTGCGATGAGAAAAGCCAATTACCAGTCAACGTATCAGAGTAAAAGAGAAAGATGGACGTTATTTTCAAAGCACAGATATATATAATAATATCCAAGAGGAACTTTTGATGCCAATATTTACGATAAATTATTTCTTTTCTTTTTTAAATACAAATTCTGACCCATTGTTCCAGACTATTATAAAGAAATATTAATGAACGCAAAACGTTTAATGTTAATCCGTAAGATTTAATAAATATCGGTAATTTGATCGTTCGCACAATAAATGACTAATACATAATTTGTGGCTAAATTTAGGATTAATAATTTCGAATGTACAAGTCTAAATAAATAAAAAAAAAAAAAAGAAAGAAAAAATATAAAACAAGATAGAGAGAGACAGACGGAGAGAAAGAGGAAGAATGGGGAAGAAAAATATGATGAACATAGAATTCAATTTCCTGAATACATACGTCTGACTGATCAAAAGATTCGTATCTGTAGGTGGAACAGACGGTATTATGCTTACGAGCGAGCCGAGCCCTTTTTCTCTTCGAAACGAAAGAAGGAAAGAAAATATGGTCTTCTGAAAACTCTCTTTTCCTATATGTATTTTTTTCTTTTCTTTTTCTTTTTCTTTTTTTTAACAGATCGCAGAAGAAACGAAGAGGAGGAGGAGGAGGAAAAGGAGGAAGAAAAGAAGAAGAACAACAAGTTGATACTAGTAGGGAGGAGTGGGTGGTTGAGGGCTGGCCAAAGCATTCCTCCTGCTCCTCTTGCACCCTTTCCCTATACTCCTATACTTCACAGGGCGAAAACCTAAGACCAGCATATTTTGAAGAGAATGAAAAAACGTTGTATTCTCTTAAGAAAACAATCGAGGATCCACGAAGGCGAGGATAGGAGGTGGAGGAGAAGGGGGAGGAAAAGCAGGAGACGCTGATATCCAACCACTTCGCCCTCTTTATTATTCATGAAAATCGTGATGCCTCTGGCTGGCTGTTCTTCTCCTACCTTGTTCTTTCTTTTCCATTCCTCCTCATCTTTCTACTACCCTCCTACTTCTCTTACTACAACTCCTCTTCGTCTTATACTTGTTCCTTTTTTCTGAATTTCTTTTCGTACCCATGCGACGCTTAGAGAGGAATGAATGTCCGTTTATGAGCAGCACCCAACATGAATTACGACCTACTACGCTTATCTTCCTTCTACGATTCTTCATTTACGCCACACCCACACCCAACGGTGGCTGCTGCTGCTGCTGCTTGCTGGTTGGCGTCTTTAATAACGCGAGTGAAACTATCATGAATAAAACGACGTTCAATCTTAACGATGTTCCTACTTTTTCCTCTTGTTCTTCTTCTTCAAAAAAGATACAAAACTAAAAAAGATTTACTAATATGTAATGAATTGTGTAAGAAATAAAATCATTTATCTATTATCATAATCATTATCATATTGTTCTTATATTCTTACTTTTTATTTAAAAGAAAAATAAATGGTAGAATTTAAATTAATCAAATCCAGGTAGTTGTGTACGTGGAGGAAGAAGGTTAAAAATAAAATCCTTTGTTTTGACAGATAAGATAGAAGGATTAACGTCATTTTAGTTTAAGTCTCGTCGTTAACCTATGAAAAAGTATGAGAGCATACTGCTTGTCACGTAAACGTTAGCGATGTATTTTATAAAGAGTATAACCATTTGCTGAAGTACACGAATATAAACTCGATATACAAAAAAGTTTCTTCCTTTGCTAGACTCTACTCTGGCTCGTTTTTCCAACTCTCTCTCTCTCTCTCTCTCTCTCTCTTTCTCTCTCTCTTCTATTCTCCGACGTAACACGAACAGGGAAACGTCAGAGAATGTAAAAGTGCAGTTTGGATACGGGATGCTTGTTCTGAAGCGTACTGAACTTTACTCGTTGTTCTTCTCTATCTCTCTCTTATTCCTACTCTTGCAGTTTCTCGACGTTTAACGCAAACGAGTTACACGTAGGAAGATCGTCGAGGTCATCCTAGAAAGATGGGGATGTAAATTAAATGTCCGTTTAATTTCGCGTCTCGATGCACGAGCCATTACCTTTTCGTATTTACAAAATACTTCTCGTTTCACTTTACTTTTATTTATTTTTTTCTTTTCTTTTCTTTCTTTTCTATTGTTCATTTAAATCTTTCACGTATACATGTATATGTAATAATTTATTCTTAATTTCTATTGTTTTGTTCGGGTATGCATACATTGGTGCAAGTATGGTACAACCCTTATATAAGGGATGGGTAGTAATTCGAATTGAAATGAAGCAAAGAAAAAAAGTAAGAAGAAGAATGATATCTTTCATCCTAATCTAATCGGAAAGACCCTACGGACTTATCGGAAAGACTCTACGGACTTATCGGAAAGACCCTACGGACTTATCGGAAAGATCCTACGGACTTATCGGAAAGACCCTACGGACTTATCGGAAGGACCCTACGGACTTATCGGAAAGACCCTACGGACTTATCGGAAAGATCCTACGGACTTATCGGAAAGACCCTACGGACTTTTCGGAAAAAACCTCACTACTTTTCGAAAAAAACCTTAGTATAGAGGTGTTTACTACACTAACAGAGGTGATTAGTTACTATGCATTTTTTAGTTACCAGAAGCAACTCGTCTCATTTCTTTGAATTGAGAACTTGCTTGCTGTGTAATATGTTATCTATTTATATATGTTTTCAATAAAGCGTATAATAATTTTTGAATGTGATAACAATAATATAATTATAATATTATAACAAATAAACCCAACAATTATCCTACTCTTGATATTCTGCAGTCGTCTCTTTCTCTCGAAACTTAGTTTTTCGAAGGTTTCACTTCTAACACGTTTGATCTGCCCACATGATATTTTTTATTTTATTTTATTTTTTTTTATCGAAGAAAAGACGTACAATCATTAAACTAAGTCACTAAGTAAAGATTTAGTTTGAAAAGACAAGAAAGAGAAAAGGACAAAAAAGGATTCTGAATATGAAAAGAGGAAGAACAATGCACGATATATCTATTCCATTGATAAGAAACTACACGGACAAGTGAAGAAGAAGACGTTCACGAAATGATGGACCGATAAGCATGATAAAGGAGACCAACAAAGAGAAAGAAAGAAAGAAAGAAAGAGAGAGAGAGATAAATAAATCTTCTAAAGAAATAAGTACTTACTTTGATAACAGAGAATGGACGAGTAGACGAACGAAGGTGGAAAGGAAGAAAAGATAAATTAGAAATAGAAAAATCTGATGACTCGAAATAGAAACGAATGTGAAAGAAAAAGAAATACGATTTAAACATTTTTTTTCTAGTCGTATGTTCTTGTTCTTTTGTATTATCACCTTGTGAAAAGTTTTATTGAAGATATAAAAATATCATCGTGTGTTGTATAGTTCGTTCACTCTTCTTATTCATACACAGAGTAAGAAAGAAAAACGAAAAAAAAAAAAAAATATATTTTTACTTGTATTTTTTTCCAACCAGATGTCTATTTTTAGATTCACCAAAGAATAAAAGTGTATACTTCAAGTTATTTTATTTGTATTATTTATCCTTTCTTTCAGGATTCATTCGACCTTATTTGGCCCTTTATTTCTCTGTTCTATCGGAGGGTTACTACTGAACAGTAGTTCAGAATCAACCTCGAAGAACTTTCAGAGTCTTTTCGTTTTGTTCGACCTGACGTATTTTTCGAAGAGTCTCTTTTGTGTCGAAGCATGGTCTTAGCCCCAGCAAAGCCCTTGGAAGTCGGTAAAGAAAAAAAGGGGGTAGAGGAAAAAGATAGAGAGAGAAATAGTTGTAATGGAGGAGGAACAGTGAAAAGAGACACGCGCGAGAGTCCACCTTTCGACAATGGACGACGATGGACTGCAACTTTTGACCCGTTCGACGATTTATTCTTCGTCCTGAGTTAAGTGAAAGGACACTGAAAGAGGAGGGCAAAGGGAGGATAAGAAATTTCTATAATTTAGTTGTCCAGTCGATAAGAGTGTTAGATCATTTGTAAGATTGATAAATTATTTTTGTAATTCAATTTCATCAAATTCATTCATTATGGTTATCTTCGAAAGTTTTTTAATATTAGAGGGGTTGGAAGTGGTTTAGTTCTGAATATTTCATCGAATATTTTATCGCTGTAATAATTACAGTGGTAATTATTTAGTGAAATTGGATATTTTGTGTTATCTTACTAATTTTTTATAATATTTGTTTTCTTTTAAATCGTGAATATTGTATCAAATATTCCATGCTATAAAAATTGCATGAATAGATTATTATTATACAAATTTTCAAACATTAAATTTGCCAATAAACAATATCAAAATTTGTAGAAACTATTTCTTAAAATTGTGTGTGTTTTACTATAGCATAAAAAATAAAATACTTACAATTATAATATTTATTTATTAATAAATCTTAATAGATTTAAAAAAAGAGACGATAGAAGGGAATCTTTGAAAAGAAAAAGAAGAAAAAAAAGCAACATACAATATACATATTTCAAGAAAATTCATTGAAGTAGTTTTAATCAGCCGGTTGGGTACTTCTCACGAGACAGCTTTTTAACTATTCCTTTGTTCCACGCGATTTCAACCAACGACAACGACGACAAGGGGGTTGGCGGCAATGTACCAACTCGTTTTATTTCTTTTCGAAAGAAAGAAAAAGAAAGGATAAAACGTTCGTTCTTTCGTTCTATCGTTCGTTTCTATCGTTCGTTCGTACGAAACGAATTCATTGGAATCCGAGGTCCTCGTTCCCGTACTAGAAAACAATTAGTCGAGGTAGACGATCGTTCGGCAACTCGAAGAAGAACTCTTTGGGATTATTCATCAGGATTGTGTTGGTTTTCCACAGTCGGCTATTTGTTGGTCCGATAAAAGAAAATTGATTTTCCTTACTTACTCTCTCTATTCTACCTTTCCCTACTACGAAAAGAATCATTAGGATCATTACATTCTATCGTCGTGGTTTTAAAGGACAATCGGTTTTACCTGATCGATTCGAAAGCTTATTTACAATGAGTATTTTATTTACCATTAAATTCAATTCGTTTTTACGAATTAAACTTTCGTTTCATTCTGTTCGATAAAAATTATCTCAAATATCGAAAAAAGAATAATTGTATCATTTATTAAAATTAATTTTTATTGAATTAAACGAATACCGACACGGTGGGGTTTGTTCTAGACTCTTCGTGTGTGGGAACATAAAAATTAATTTGAACGTGATAAAATATTATTTCTATCCGTGTTAGATTAACACAACTTTTCAACCAACTAACGTATTATTATTATTATTTGTTAAAAAATTATTTAAAAAATGAAATAACAACAAAAAAATAGAAGAAAAATCGTATATGATCGGTAAAAGAAATATAAATATAAATTGAATATAAAAAGAATATTTCATATTACCAAACATTTATATCAATCAAATAACGATTAGAAGAAATAATACAACTCGAAAGAAAAGTAATTTTGGCAAGAGTAATAGAAAAAGAAAATATCTATATTTTGTAGAAACGTTTTTAGAAATATAAGCACAAATTTGCGTTTTCATCGATATTAATAGCACATTAGCACTCGGTTGAATTCTCCGTTCTGCGAGGTTCTCCTCTCTTGGTTTGAGTTCTCGGATAGGTTTCTCCGTTGTTAGGTTCTACCTACGGAACGCCGTCTGATCGCGTCTGGCGATTACTACATAATGCTTTCGGTCGGCCGCTAATGCAGTGAAACGGAGCGTGCTTTTGGATCCGGCGTGACTGGAGAACCGCACGAGTTAGATTAAATATGAATTGAAAAGCCACATGCCGGCTTGAATAAATCGATCCTTTTCCTCTGTTCTCTTTCCTTCTCACATTGAATTAAGAACAAAATTAATTATAAGAACCTTTACAAAAAAAAAAATAATTTTTAATTCTGTCATTTTTTAAAAATTATATTTTATTATTTATTTATATAGTAATCTATGTATATCTAATGTTATATTAATTAACTTAATTTCTAGACGAATAAAATTAAATGATGATTTTGATGTAAATGAATTTAATTCCAAGGCAATTAACTACACTTTACTATGTTGAATAATTTTTCTAATTTTTTTATTTACTTTAAGTAGATACTGCGAGAGATGCAATAATATTTGAAAGAAAAGAAATAGACTGAAGCAGTGATAAGGGTAAATAATCGTCACTGGGTAAGTGAGACAGAGAGAATCAGAGTAAAGCCGATATATGATTTTCTAAGTATTCGTGTCGTCATTAATCTAAAACCGGCTTGCTAAAATTTGACTTGTCATAGTGGTTGACGTACCGATGCAGTAAGACGTTACAAGCAACCAGGCCTGCTGTCATCCGAGGTTTCCTATCCAGTATAATTTCTAACGTATAGCTTAGTCTCTCTCTCTCTCATTCTCTTGTTCGTTCTTCCGATGCTTCTCTTTATAGAAAGGAAAGAGAGAGCGAGAGAGAGAGAGAGAGAGAGAGAGAGATAGAAGCTCTCATCAGCAAGGAGCTCTTACTACGTCACAGTCACCAACGTCTTTCTCAACCACCACCACCACCATTACCAACACTACCATCATCAGCAACAGCAGAAGCAGCAGCACAGTCTCCTTCTCAACCTATTCCTCTCTCTCTCTCTCTCTCTTTATCTTTCTCTCTATTCGTCTTCACCCCGTCGTCTTTCGACGTCGACACTTCCACCACGCTACCAACCGCGACGGCACCGCCTCCGTGGCGTCTTGGTAATTAATTTTACGTATCCAGTTTACAAGCGAGCGAAGCAGCGAGTAATCAGATTTCGTACCGAAATTGCTAGAGATTGTTCTCCTTCGAGCCTTTTCTCTCCCACCCACTCTCTTACTTTCTTTCTCTTACTCTCGGTATCTTCTTCTCTATCCTCTTTCGTCTTTTATAAACCCTGACGCAACCTTCGACGAGTTTCTCTTCTCGATGTTGGAGTTGAAATTTTTGTTGTTGTTTTATTTGGTTTTTAACTTATGCTACCAAGTCTCGATTAATTTCAAGCGAAAAAGACAGCAGGATAATGAGATAATGATTAGTAAGGTGATAGTAGATGAAGAAAGTGAGATATTTATTTGTTGGTTGGCAAAACGTAGAAACTATTAGAAATGTTTTAGCCCTCTCGCGTTAAGTCACATCACGATAGGCTCTGAGGTAGTTAAGGATGACCGGTATCAGCAAGGGAGTCTAATTAACGTTATACCGTCCAACTCGAGCGAATCTTGATAACAGTCCAACTTCTTAACTGACGAAGTTTCGGTCGGCCCAGTTAGAACTACAAATAACACGAGAATCAGCGACCAAACGACTAAACGAATTTTACCTTCTCTTCTTACCTTATCCTACCTACCCTTTTCTTCGAGTTCTCTTCCCTTCTATACGTCTTTTAGCTTAATTACGAAATTTTCTTCTATCTTGATTCGTTCCTTCGTTTATACGTTTTCATACGACGTTCGTTCAATTATTTTCTTTAGCAAAGTGGTTACTCGCGTGATCACCAAATTTAGCTATAATATTATATATTTTTATGAAAAAAATATGGATGAAAATAGGGGGAGGGGAGGAATTTTAATTTAAAAAATTTATTTATTTACTTATTCGTATGTTTATACGTATGTACGTTTGTTCGATTATTTTTCAATGAAATGAGTACTTGCGTGATTTCTACTTCACCAATTTTAATTAGAATATTACCATGAAAAAAGAAAGAAAAATAAGTGGAAGGAGGTGAAAAGAATCTATTCATTTATGCGAAAAGGGGGTTTCTAGCTAGCTATCATCGTGGTTTAAGTAAACATCAAAGTCTTTACTTATTCGTTGGGAAAAGCAAGAACAACACCTCGTTCATATTCAATAAGGCTGGGAATATATGTATTTTCAAATGAATATTAATGGATATTAATTAATCGCTGCGAAGGCGTGTATCGATCTAGGGAAGAATTCGCGTTATGAAAATAAAATATAAAATAAAATAAAATACAAATTTTGCGGATTTATAATTGCAGCGAATTAAAATCTATATACTACTACTACTTATATACGCATTATGGAATTAGTAATAAAATTTTTCAACAAAACGCATAACGAGCAATTTTAATACGGTATTACGAAAATTTTCATATACTATTCATTCATTTATTTAAACTACACTCTGATATGGTATTTACGATAATAACGGTTGGAACAAAACCGAAATAAGTGAAGGTACGCGCATATACATGCGGTTGAAGTTTTCCACGATCATTCATTTTCGAACAAAAAGCTGGAGTTTGTTGTTTGAAGAGTTGGAACCTTTTCTATGAAATAAGAGAAAGAGATAACTTTAACGAAAGAAGGGTCTTTCTATTGTCCGGTATCCAAACGTGGATGTTTCGGAGGTTGGGTGATGGAATAGTAGTAAAACCTCCGTGGGGTTCAAATTGGAGGGGTTCAGTTAAAGGTAAGGTGGATAGGTAGTGTTGGTCTAGGAGCATCACGAGAACAATCCAAGCTACATCGAGTCGTTGTTACGGTCCCTGGTAACATTGCGAAGAGTAGTCTAGAAAGCACACCATAGAGGGGTAAAGTAGATGGGGAACGCTTTGTGAAAGGTAACGCAGTTACCGCGCACTTTGCCGCGATAACTTCATTCCACTGGTAGAGAACTGGTACACTGGGATCTTCTCACGCTCTTGGCATCCAATGCTAACCTTACTCTCGCAGGTACTCGCTTTTCCATCGTTGCTCTACTTTCCTGTAGACAATCCTTACCCATTACCCAAAAGATATTGTTGTCAGGTTTAAACCAAAGTAATGCAATATACTATCCGCTACCGATATAAGGTAAAGATAATTTATTCGATCATCAAAAACCCAAAAATAAATTGGTCTAATATAAGATTCGTGAAAAAATTCTCTGGTTTGACTGAACTTAGGTTTGCCATTGAACATCCAAGAATCTATCTTATTTAACATGAAAATGTTCGTTCCTAAAACGTTGATAATTGATAAACGTGTTCTGGAACTTTAGACAAAAATCTTTAATGATACACACGCCTTTTACTTTGACATGTTTATGATTCAAACAAGTTGAATTTCTTCTTCTGTTCGGATAGACGACGAAAAAAGAAAGAAAAAGACTAGACGATAGATAACAGAAGATAGATCGTTGGCAAACATCAGAGTTAGACGTCAGTTTCCGTGATCTCACGGTAACGCGTATTCCGTTACGCAATGAAATACGTAGCGAAACGTAGGAAGATCCATCCGTCAATCCTTGTCTCGTGATGCAACAAGAATCGGTAGTCAGACTAGAGAGTACGAAGAGAGAGAAATAGAAAGAGAGAGAGAGAGAGAGAGAGACAGAGAGAGAAAGGAAGAGAGTTAGATAGTGGACATTGAAGCACGGCATGCATTTCACAACGGTGCCAACTCTTCCAATTAATCAATTAATGTCCGGCTAAATCATCGCCTAGTCGTTGTTAGCTTGCCAGCTTTACTCTTTCTCTCTCTCTCTTTCTCTCTTTGGAGTCAGCCATTTCCATCAGAAAATTGAACGACTAAGGGGAAGACGAGTAAGACGACGAAGACACCGACGAGTTGCAGACGTTGACGAAGCGGACTGTCTCTCTCACTCTCTCTCTCTCTTTTTCTCTCTCTTCGAATCTAGAACGAACTAATGGTAAGACCAGTCTGGTTAAGCTCCAACACCACCACCACCATCACCACCACCATCACCATTACCACTACTACTACCAACTTTCTCGTTTCTGATGTCGTTGTCTTCTTCGTATTGACTACGTTGCCTTGGCCAGGGTCTTCGTATTTTCTCTCTCTCTCTCTCTCTCTCTCTCTCTCTATCTCTCTCTCTTAGTCTTTCTATCCATCTCTCTTTCTCTTATGAGGCAAGCAACGGTCGTGTCCAGCAGTTGCTTACATTACCATACGAATGGTCGATCGATCCAAAAGCCGATTTACCCAGCCGAGCGTTGCCCGCACACGTTCACCTTCTGGAACGTCCAGAATATCTCTCTCTCTCTCTCCCTCTCTTCCCTTTTCCTCCCCCCTCTTATCCACCCATCCCCTTGTCTTTCACTATCCAACTCGTTCGATCGAACGAGCCTCGCGTTTGCGAGAACCTAATCCTCGCGCGATCTCACCACTCGGTGAAACTGCGTTTACATGCGATTCACGGATTCAACAGAATGAAAGAGAGAATGAGAAAAGTATGTGAACACGACGTGTGTGTGAATATATGGGTGTGTGTTTGTTAGAATCGGTCGAGTCATCGAGAGGAATTGCACTTACCATTCACCAGAATTCAAACTCTTGTAGAAATCATCCCCTATTATTCAACGTTCAACTTTTGTAATCATATTCTTATATTTTGTTTCAATTTTTAATTTCATTTTTGTAATCATTAGTGTGTGTTTCTTTTCTGTTTTATTTTTATATTTATAAAATTAGAATATCATTAGTAGGATAGGAAAATTGATAAATCACTTTTGATTGATATCACGCGTTATTTCTAACTTATGTTATCTATTTCTATTTCTATTCGTTTCATAATTTATTGCAATCGGAAAGTGGGAAGGTTCATGTCCGTGTAAAATCATCCCTAATATTCAACGCTTACTTTTAACCCTTCTCATACTTCGTTTAAATTTCAAACTATTTTTATATTAATTGCAATATTTATTTTTATAATATATATATAGAAATAAAATAACATTAACAAGGGAAAATGAAGATTGAAAAATGAGTTTATAATTATGCGTTTTTTTTTTTCGAGAATTTTTCGTCCTGTTCTCTGATCTTGGAATTTTATCTTTCTCTTTTTTTTGTTGAACAATTTATTGCAATTGAATGAGCAAAGGTACAAATCTAAGCAGAAGCAGCGACAGTGTAAGAAGACACTACTGTCAATATCAAGACCAGAGTATCGAGGCATTCAAAGAAACTACTCTACATCGATATTTGGCCCAAGCTCCGATTCTTCTTCCCTCTGATTCTATTCGCGAGGAAGAAAGGCAAAGAAGATAAATAAAATGGATTCGGTGAAATCGTAGATTGCTTTAAAACTATACACCCCCACCCGATCCCACCCCCTATCTACGTACCTACCTATTTTTCTCTTATTTTCATTTCTTTCCTTTTTCCTCCCTTCCTCTCCCTTCCCCACCTCTCTCTCTCCCTTTCAGTGGTTCTCGTTTTTTAGTGTAATCTTTCTAGAAGGTAGGATCGAAAAATAAGCTTGCCTTCTCTTGTATACATAGCAGATAGAAGAGGATGTGAAACTTTGGACGAGAGCATGATATTATACGATCGTGTTTTCGTAGGTTCAGGGGGGAGAAAGAGAAAAAAAAAGAGGAGAGGCTGGTCGATTGAAAAGTAGCTCGGCCAAGCATACGAAAGAGGAATAAAAAAAGGAAAAAAAGAAGAAAGAGTAAGAGGAGGAGGAGGAAAAAGAAGAAGGGTATGCGAGGAATGAGAAAGAAAGAAAGAAGAAGAAGAAGGGACAAGGGAGTAGGGAAGGTAGAAATACAGATGGCTCGAGGTAGAAGAGAGATGGTGGTGGTTGTTGGAAGCGAGTGAAAAGGGCGCTCTAGCACAAGTGGTCAGTTCTACTGAAAAACGAGAGGAAAAGACTCCGATGAGCAAATATAAAGAAAGATCCCTTCGAGAAAGTGAGATGCTGATAGAAAAATAGAAAGAGTGAGAGAGAGTGAGAGAAAGATGGAATTCAGGATAGGGGTGGATAAAAGAGGGAAGGGGGAGGAGAAGCCGTGTCAACGCGTGGACCCGATATTAGGGAGTAAATTTTCAGAATCCGTTCAGGAAAAGGGCTGAAATCATTTGTTGGTTTTCTTGCGATATATATATATATATATATATATGTGTTGGAAATTGAATTGAAGAAAATGTTGGGACTGGTGAAGAAATAAAAATAAAAAACAATATTATTGATGTAAGGTACATGTCCTCTTGTTGAGTAAGAGAAGAGAGTGAGAGAGAGTGAGAGAGTGTGAAAGAGAAAAGGTATTGTAAGATTTTGTAACACGTTGGTAGGTGTCGTTAAAGATACATTTTATGAATTTCTTTTTTTTTTTTAATGTCTCGACGGCAAACCTTAATGAGTCGTTAGCTGTAGTGTTTGTTATACGTAAGTCAGATGACATAATTGTATAAACTTATATGTATAAAATCTATACTATATATATATAATATGTACTTGTATATTACTTTTAGTAAATATTCATAATGATGGATTAAAAATGTAAGAAGAATAATATTTCAACTTCGAAATGTATCGTATCGTATCGTATTGAGAGTTTTTATTGAATCAAAGTTTTCCTGATCGATCTCTGTTAGATAAAACCTATCAAAGTTCTTCCTTTTAATGGAAGAAAATGGTAGCAACTACGTTGAGGTAATACTTTTGTGGAAAGATTATTATCTAACAAAGCTAGTTAGTTTATGATAAATTATACATACGCGGATATGAGAGTAGTTTTTTATATTTCTCGAAATGATGAATATAAATCTACATTGTATAAATGAAATAAAATGAAATAAAATAAAAAATAAATAAAAATTCGTATATAAATATATATGATGAAATTGTTGGAAGAATAATCTTTCGAGAGAGAGAGAAAGAGAGAAAGAAAGAGTATAAAGAGCATTAGAAACGAAAGGAGCGTGAAAGAGGATACGGTCAATGTACATCGTTCATTTAGAGAGAGAAAAAAAGAGAGAGAGAGAGAGTTATGGTATAGTAGATGTCTAAAGCGGATGGAAAAGTGTAATAATTTCGACGCAAAACCGTTTTCGAAGCAATTTATCCTAAAAGAGAAAGAGAGCAGTAGCAGTAGTAGTAGTAGTAGTAGTAGTAGTAGTAGGAAAGGACGAAGGTAGTACAAGACTGGTAGCAGGCACAGCAGCAGCAGCAGCAGTAGCAGCAGCAGCAGGGCTTTTGCAATGAAACGAGATGGTGGTAGTGCTAGGGGAAAAGGAGCCGGGTTGGAAATTTGAGGAAGCTTGTATTGCGAAGAGAGATCCATCATCGGAGCCAGTCGATTCGAGAATGCTTTTAAAGGTTCGACGTTGTAATTCCTTGGAAAAGTCGAAGCGAGCTTGAAATCCTATGAAAGAAGGAAAAAAAAGGAAAGAGAAACCAAGAGAGAGAAAGAGAGAGAGAGTGTAAGAAAGAGAAAGTAAGAAAAAGATAAAGAGAGAGAGAGAGAGAGAGAGAGAGAGTGAGAAGATGAGAAAAATAGTAAGTTAGAGCAAGGAAGAGAAAGAAAAAGAAAAGCACAGAGGAAGAGAGTAAAAGAAAGAGATGGAAAGAAAAATTTTGCAAAGCTATAGGAAAAGTAGTAGTAGTAGTAGTAGTAGAAGTAGAAGTAAAGAAACGAAGGGTCTCGTCAAAGGTATTTCAGTCTTTATGACTGTTACGTGGAATATCTGATCTAGAGGGTGGCTTCTGAATCATGTAATTCGCTAGAGAGCAGGAACACGTTGGTGGTGATGTTGGTGGTGATGGTGATGGTGATGGTGATGGTGGTGGTAGTGATGTTACTACTGGTGATGCTGAATAGTACTGTGGATGATGTTGCTAGTAGAGAGGAAGTGCATTAGGCAAGGTTTCTACCTAAGAGATCTGAGCAGGTGGCACGAGCTCGAAGAGTTTGATGTATCTTCTTGTACTAACGCGAAACGTACTATACTATCCGATGTGGTGTATAGTCTTCGATAAACTAAATCTATGTATGCCGTTGACGTCATCGAGCTCGACGGAATTTCTATCGTTCCCTTGGAATCGTCTCGAGAAGAAGAGATGCTTTGGCTCTTCTAAGCGAACCATCTCTGCCATGCAAATTCGAAAGAACTGGAGAATAAGAGACAGAGAGACAGAGACAGAGAGACAGAGACAGAGAGAGAGAGAGAGAGAGAGAGAGAGAAAGAGAGAGAGAGAGAGAGAGATGAAGGAAAAGATTTAGAGATAAAAAGTAAGAGAGAGAGAAAGGTGTAAACCCTCTCGGGGGTTTCATCCCTACGCATCCAATATACACGCTAAACTCGTTCATTTTTTCCTTTTTCCATTTCGTTCCCCTTTTTACATTCCTTATTTTCTACTTCTATCTTTTTCTCTTTTTTCTTAACATAGAAATTCAACATATGATAAGATTTCAATTGAATATATAAATTAATGTAGATTATTGAGAGAAAATGTATGTTGGATCGTATCGATTGTATCTTTTTATTCTATCTTTTACATATTCGAGTCATTTATTCAAATAATGATTTAACGTTAATTAATAATCCAATGTGGCCAGATGATGATGATGATTCGTTGATTGAGATAATTTAAATCGTTGTGTTAAAATTTTGTCGAAAAATACTATCTCTCTCTCTCATTTTTAATATGGAAGATTTTTTATTTATTTTGATCTTTTTTTTTTGTTTGTTAATTGTTACAATATATAAATCATTCAATTCGTAGTAATTTATTAGTAAAATGAAATTCACATGGTAAAAAGCAAGCACGTTGATTTGATCCCGTTAAAGTTAATCAACAAACCTCTAATTAGCCGATGCTCGTAAAGTATGATTCTATTGTGTAACGAGTGCTCGTAAAAGCTCCATTCTAATCGAGTCGCACGATGCATTGTGTTGTTATTATCATTGTGTTACCTGTGGTAATCGAATATCTCGCCCGAACTCTCGAAATGTACCCGAACGAGAGCTCGAAATCTGCCGAGACTCGGGGAAAAGCGCGTTTTTCGTTTTATCTATTACGTTCGTAATAGAAGATTAAAGTATAGCGTAGAATGCTGAAAGAGAAATGTGAAATAGAAAATGAGAGAGAAACAGAGAGAGAGAGAGAGAGAGAAAGAGAGAGTTTACGTTAGGATCCCGTTGTAACATCGAATATCTACGACAGCATCGCCATTAACGATTTCTCAAAGCGCGCATGATCGTTTCCGGGAAGCGGCCTCGTTGTACGAAATAGAACGCGGGTTGCTTCTATCTTGATTATGTACATACATACATATATTCCTGTCCTATTTCCTTCGACTTCCTCGTTACTATCGTTCACTCTTACCAGACAGACAGTTTCACATACCGATCGTTAGAAAGATTTAACTTTTCCTTTTTTTTCTTCTTTTTCCTTTCTCTATGTTTTTTTCCTTTTTTCTTCTCTTTTTTTTTTTGTAATCAAAAGATATAAGAAGAAAATATTATAATAGGATTTAAAAGATAGTCTATTGATATATCAATTATGGTAGAATAAATTTAAATTTGTTTTTTCCAATTATTATACGATTCTTTTCTCGTATGTCATTGACGTTTTTATAACAAACAAAATAAAATTATTCTGTAATAAGATTAATAAAAAAAA
>NW_015148985.1:1220234-1231602 GCF_001465965.1 Polistes dominula
AAAAAAAAAAAAAGAAACAAAATGAGAAAATAAATTACATAAATATATATTAATTATCAACTTTGTTAGAAATAATAAAAGAGTTTCGTGTAACCGCGGAAAAACATCGAAATAGTTAAAAACAAAAATAAAACAAATACAATCCAATCGTTAAATTAATTCGTAGGATTGTATTTCATAGTTTAACGTTTGGAGATATTGGAAACGTCAATTTTGAAAAGTCATTAATGAAAAGGAAAATATATAGAGCTATGGGGGGGGGGGTTATCGTATTACTTCTCTCATTATCGTTCGTTTACCTTATCATTTGACGAGAAAGTAAAAGAGGGAAGTTAAATCCTTACTTCGTTGCTGTTTCCTCTCTCTCTCTCTCTCTCTCTCTCTTTTCCACCCACTCCTTCTTTTTCTGTTTCCCTTCCCTTCCCTTTCCTTCACTTCCGCTCAACCGAAGAAGTATTTGTTCGACGAACGATTTAATTAATCCGTGAAAAGCACAGTTAGCCTGCGGGCTGAACAGTTACGGCTCAGAAAGGAAAATAATTACCGTTACCGCCGTTTCCCTTATATACCTCTCAACATTTCCCACCACCACCCTTTTACCTTCGAATCCGCCCCTTTTCTCCTGTCTCTCTCGTTCTCTTCCCTTTTCCTACGTTTCTACCTCCCTACCTCTTTTCATCTTAATGTTTCTTCCTTCCTTCTCTTCCTCTATTTTACTTTCTCATCTATTACGTTCATTTCGTTTCCTTTAGTTTCGTTTCGTTTCCCTAGAAAATTCCAAGTAACGTCACTGTTTTTCACTGATTATTACACGAGCCAAATAACGATCACAAAATTGCGAGAATTCGAACGAGACACACGGTGCAATCAAATAACACATTTCTTTTTAACGTTTTAAGAAGAAAAAATAAAAAAGTACGACGAGTTGTTATATTTACCTTTTTTTTTGTGAAATGTATTATATTTTATAGCAAACAAATTTTTGTATTACGTGAAACAATTGTACGTACGAACTAATACGTATAATACTTATCAAATAAAGTAATAATTCGACTACAATAAAAAAACCAACAAACAAACAAACTCTTCTAATAAAGAATAAAAATAAGCAACGAAAAAAAAAAAAAAACAACTGGAACAACTAAAAATAATAGGATAGCGTTAAGTGCAGCGAAAAAACCCCGTTGGGGTATTATAGGATACAGAAAGTAAAAATGAGATAGAAAAATAAAAGGAGAAAAAAAATGAGAGAGAGAGAGAGAGAGAGAAAGAGTTACATCTATTCTCTCATCCTTTTCTACTAGCGAGTCTACAGTTAGACGAGAACAAATTTTTTTCAACGTGTAGAAGAGTAAAAAAGAGAGAAAAAACGAGAGAGAAAACGAGTGAGAGGGAGAGAGAGAGAGAGAGAGAGAGAGAGAGAGAGACTGCTGCTGTTGCTCGATCGGTTAGGGCACCCGTTCGCTTAATTGCACTCGCGCGTTTTCCTCGCTCGACGACCACCGTGTTTGCCAGCCGTGGAACGCACACCGGAAACACCATTATTAAGCCACGTAATTTCGTCGTCGACCTACATACACGAATGTTCACATTTTCCACGAATGCAGTGAGTAAAGAGAGAGAGAATGAGAGAGAATGAAAGAGAAAGAGAATGAAAGAGAGAGAGAGAGAGAGAGAGAGAGAGAATGAGTTAGACAGAGACACACGTTGAAATTTTCTATTTGTTTGTGTATGTGTGTTTATGTGTTTGAGAAAGTGTATATGCACGTACACGTTTTGGGGTTGTTTCGTGGGTGGAGGTGGGGTACAGCAGCAGGGTTTTCCTCAGAGGCAGCCACGATATCGCGTCGCAATGCTCGTTGCTAGCCACCAAGCGATACTCCGGTAATGGATTACATTTAATTAAGTAAACACCCGGATTACGTATCGTTGTTACACCCCTGCGTTGCTCCATTACCACGGATTTTCTAACGTCTTCTATTAACATCTAAAATATTCTACCTTTCGTTTAGTTTTTATTTTTATCGTTGTCTTCTTCTTCTTCTTCTTTTTTATACTTTCTTTTTCATTTTTGTTTTGATTCTGTTTTGTTTTCCATCCCTTGGGAAAAATAACGTAATTATATTTTAAATATGGATTAGTATTTTATTATTCGTATGTTATTATTATTGTTTTTTTTTTTTTTTTTTTAAGAAAATCTATGTTATATTCGTTGTGTTATTTTTTTTTTTACTAACTTTAAAATGATATTATAATTTACAAAGTCTATTCAAGAAGAGAGTTTATCATTTTATTATACTATTACGTTCATACGTTTACTCAAGAAAATCTATTTTCATTTTACTAGACTAATTATTAATTTATATCTCTTGAAATATTCTTTTGTATCTTTGTTCCATACTACAATGAACGAAATTCATATTTCGATCATTATTATTACGAACGATTCTTTTCTGAACACAAAATGGGATTTTAAATGTATTCTCCGATATGAATTTTTAATACTTTCGAGTATTATTACTTTGTTAAACTCGTATATGATATTATATTTTATCGATACGATCAACGATTGCTTGCTAGATATAACGATATTTTTCTCGATTTTTATTATTTCTTTTTTTTTTTTTCCAAACTAAATTGCTACGCAGGTTCATTTTATTCTCGATAATGATGGAACAAGAAAATTTCGTTACTTCCAACTAGAATTTTATCGACGAAAGAAAGATATATCAACAAATATTTTCTATATCGGGTAGACCGTACAGAACACGGTAAAATTCACGTAGAAAAATGATATTTTCCCTATTTTTTTTTTTCTATTATTTTATTGTAGTTTTTTTTTTTTTTTTTTTAAGGTATAAAGAAGAAAAGGTACAATGTATATTTCTGGCACGTATAAATGTGTAACAATCGTTCGTTAGCGATCAGTCAGTAGGCTTTGGTTCGGTAATTGAAAGTTCATTCTATTCGTAATCCTACGGATAAAAGTTGTAACTTGTTCACCTCGAAAAATTTCGGTGCAATACCGACATTGATTTCAATTTACAAACGTCGATTCCTTCGAAATCGATAACATTTTCGTTCCGTTTCATTCTTTGTTTCATTCTTTTCGTGTAACCCAGTGATTAGTTTTTCCTATCACGAATTTCATTCGCGTTTAAAAGTCTTTCTTTTTTTACTTTTTTTTTTTAGAAATCCTGTAACACGAAACAAACACGCAATCTTTTTTTTGGATTTTTATTATTTTGTTAAATAACAAAGAATGAAATTATCTATTGTCGAAATTTTAAATGAATTCGTACGAAATCGACGTAGATAAATTGACTAATTGACAAAAATTGTCTACTATAAAAGATAGAAAAATATTAATGCAAATTGACGTAACGATACGTTTTTACGATTGCTAGAATTCGTATAGTTCTGTATTAAATATAGAAAAAGGAGGAAAAATTTATGATAAGCAGAAAAACAAAAAATGACGTTGATGCTGACTGGGTTGAATTTCGAATTTGCGAAGAAAATCGACGTAGTTAAACTATAATGGACGAATTGTCTACTTTGAAAGATAGAAAGAGAT
Organism: Polistes dominula; assembly: GCF_001465965.1. The sequence continues at coordinate 1,223,812 of NW_015148985.1, forward strand.
GAGTGCAAACTGACTGGTTTGGTATTTGGGAATGTAAGGAGTTCGCGGATGGAAGGTTAAGAACTGAAACGTTTGCAAAATTCATATCCTTCCCCCGTTGTGGATCTGCTACATCTATCTTCGTTACAAATGTCTGTTGAAAAATCGAAGAGCGTCTGGCATTACGGTGTGCACCCGATACTTCGCTAGCTTTCCTATGTCTTTTAAGAGAATCAGAGAGAAAGAGATAGAGAGAGGGAGAGAAGGAAGAAAAGCTGTCGGAGCTTTTGCAAGTTTGAACGATGTCTGGTAAGCCCGATATGAAAGTAATGATGTAATATATTAGATTTCTTCGGATTACTAAAATTGATCTTTCGGTATAGAATTATCTCATCTTTCTCGATGTAACGAGAATAACGAGATATAATCTAATTAGAATGTGATAAGGATCAAAATAAAAAAAAAAAGAGAGAGAGAAAAGAGAAAAAATGAGATGAGCAAACTGGAAAAAAAGTTATCAAGATTGATACGTCGAAGTTACTTCCATGTACAATTTTTCTAATACTGTTGTTATACATTGATTTTAGTGTATTAAATAAATGATCGATATTTATAATAAAATTTCATTATGAATGCATCGAAATTGCATTAAAAAAAAAAAAAAAAAATAGAAAGCTAGCGACCTATTTAAAATTCGTTTATATATATGGTGTTAATTGGAAAACAAATTCTATTAAAACGAGTAACATTATAATATTGCAACAGTGTTATCTAGAAAATGGATAAAAATAAAAATTATAAAAAAAGTATACCACCCACGACTTAAACAAAAACATATTATAATACAAAAATTAACAAAACAAAATAAAGTGAGCGTTAGATAAAAAGATAAATAGATAGATAGATAGTGATAGAGAGAGAAAGAGAAAAAAATAGAAGAAAAGGAAAACACATACAAGTTGGAATAGCGGGTGATCGTAGAGAAGAAGAAGAAGAGGTCGAAAAGCATCCTCTCGTTAAGAATAATAGCGTATTCAGCGTTAATTTAGCCCAGCTGGCACCGCGAGCGCATAAAGTGCTTTGTTCCAGTTCCAACAGCGTCGTCGTTCTTTCTCTTCCTCTACGTAGCTCTCCTCTCTTTTCTCTCTCTCTCTCTCTCTTTAGTTGCATAGAACGTGCCACTAGGAGAACGACGACTACGACACAACTAGGATGACGACGAGGACAACTACGACGAAGAAGAGAAGTGAAGTGAGGAGAAGAGAGGAGAGAGAGGAGGTTTCTGTTTTGGCAAACCTTACTATCGTCATAGTGCGTCTTCCCTTTGTACGTTGTGATCCAGCTATGCCCGTAATATTTGGTTACAAACGTTCTCCCCCTTCTGCTTTTTCCCTACCACTACCCTCTCACTACTTTTAAAAAGAAACGTAATAAAGTAAGATCCAAATTTTCTCATCTTTTATTCTCTCCTATCTATCTACCTTTTTCTTTATTTTTTAAAAATATTTTTTTCATTATTTCTTTAGTTCACCATAATAATTGTCGAGGTGGGGGAAGTTCATCCCCTATCATTCTATTCGTTTCTTTATTTTATTTTCTTATTTTTATTTCATTTCATTCCCTTCTATTTCTTCTTTTTCCTATTTCTTCTTGAATACCTCGGATAAAAAGAGAGAAAAAAAGAGAAAGAGAGAAAGACGGGGGAAAGGGAAATATGCAAAGTTTTCGTAGAAACTCATTTGAATTTTTATTCGATCCTCGAAACAAATAATTATCGGGGCAATGAGCGACCCCCGAACCAACTTGTTATTCAATTCGAGTATTCCTACCCTGAACGAGGTCCGTTGAGGCGTTTCAATATGTACTATATATGTGCTATACTATTTTCTACCATACCATACTGTTTCTTTCACATTTTTCTTATTTTTCTCTTATTCGTTCTTCTTCTTTTTCTTTTATTTGTTGTTTATTTTCTTTCGTTATTCATTCTATTTTCATGTAATACCTAGCCATAGTGTTTATTATTCTTTTCGTTACGTTTCTAACGCTTTTATCAAGAGAAATATCTTTACGATTCCACTAGGAAATTGAAGTTATCTAAGAGAAAGAAAAAAGGATTAGCCCACATTATTCGTGGATTTGACGATATTGAGAATACTTTAATACAAAAAAAAAAAAAAAAAGAGAAAATAAATTCATGGATATAAATAGAAAAAATAAACGTTTTTTTACTTTTATGTTCAAATATTATCGAATCACGAGGGTGGGTAGTATTAAAATAGTACAAGTTTTTTTATAAATAAGAATACAAAATGTTGTTCGATATATGTTGCTAACGATTAAAAAGAAAAAAAAAGAATTCTTAACGTTAACGTTCATTTGAATGTGTATGGTGGACGTGTAACACAACGCATACCGAACCATTGTAATCGTAAATAATTCGCAATCTGCCTTCCCATAGCATACGTACGGTATCATAAACTCCGCGAAAATTTATTCGACGTGAAACCACCACATCGCACTGTTGTTCTCATATTAGTCGAGATAAATCTGTCCGTAGTTAATTGGAGACGCGGGAGAGAGGAAGCTACATTTCTCTCTCTCTCTCTCTCTATTTTTTCCCAACGAAGAGTTAATGCGTGCTTGCAACATCGAGCCACGTGTTTCCACGTAATTTCGAGAACCTTGCTACGATCTATGTTACCAACAGGGGAAAAGAGAGTAAGAGAGAGAGATAGAAAAGAACAGAAAGAGAGATAGATAGAGAAAGAGTGTGTACTAACTGAAAGAAAGAAAATACGAGAGAGAAAGATTTTTATTTAAAACAAAAGCAAACCTTTAACTTCGTTCAATACATTTTCGTATATAGTAGCAGTAGTATAAATCAATGATAAATTCGACGGAATCATAAAGAACGTAAAATACGCGTTAAAAAAGTGTTTTTTTAGAAATGGTTCGTAACGTCTATTTCTAATGAAACGTGTGTCGTGCTAAGAAAAATGAAAAATAAAAAGAAAAAACAAAGAATGAAACAAAAGATATTCGAATATTCTAATTGGATTTTCATGGGAGTACGACTAACCCCTTATTTTTCCTCCTACTCCTTCCTTTTCTCCTTCTACTCTTTCCAGTCCTTTTTTTCGAGAAATTACTTTACCGCGTGGAGAAGCTCGTAGGATTCGTTCTAACTTTTTATTTCTTGGCTCGATGTAGGTACGAGCGTTGTTCGTTGTTCAACGAACGAGAATTACGTGGCTAGGAACAAAGCTAGGAGAGAGAGAGAGAGAGAGAGTGTACATAGATGGAATGAGAAAAAGAAGGAATGAAAGAAAGGACGAAAGAGAGGGAGGGGGGAAGGAAGAAAACGACGTAATCGCGAACGAGTTACGTTTTATTCCGAGCGGTTTGTTTTACAAAGCTGAACATTTTCTATTGTCTCTCTTTTCTTTTCTATACTTTACTTTATTTTACTTTACTTTACTTTACTTTACTTTACTTTACTTTACTTTACTTTTATTTTCGCGTCAGTCAACGCTTGTAATTCGACCAATTTAAATCGTTGTCCCGTTAACGATCGTCCTTCTTTCATCGTCTTTATCTCTGTTATTTTTTTCTTTTTTCTTTTCTTTTTTTTTTAATCAACGAATTTTTTTTCCTCGCGATGAAGATGCGTCATCGATTGGGTCCAGTGTACCGGTGTAATGAAAAAAGATAAAAAGAAATAAATAAGTATAAGGGTGAACGAATGAAACGAATGCACAGATGAATGAATGAAAAGAAATAAAAAAGAAAAAAGGGAAGAAAAATCGTATTAAACGCGTTGGATATCTCTGAACATTTTCTCGCATATAATTTAATCGCAATATTATTTTCCAATTTCCTTCGCTCGTATAAATGCGCGAGAATCACCGACAGATTACATCGCATATATTCGAACGAACGAATGAACGAACGAACGAACGAACGGCTGCGATTTTTCCAAAGGGCGTTGGAAAGGACGCGAACGATCGGGGTTGAGGGTTGCGTCATGGATTATACGAGACCTGCCGTGAAATGCAATTTTTAACCACGTGCCACCGAGTGAAAATAATTCGAATGGATTTGCAACGGGCTACCGGCCGACGTTATCAATGTTTGTTCAAGGAAATTACTAAAGAAAGAGAAATGAGATATCCGTACAGTGTGACACAGTGATTTTGCTGTTCGTATACATAGTTTTCTGTTTTTTTTATATATATATATTTTTTTTTAATTTTTATATTAATGGTTTCGTTATCTCTAGGAAAATGAAAATGAACGATCGACATTTAAATTTTTTTTTGTCGAATATCTTATCATGTTTCTCCTGTTCCTCACCCCGACTCTACCCTAGCCTACGCTTTAATTTATATATTTTTATTTTTCTTTACTTTAAAATTTTAAAACCAAACGAAAAACGAACGAATCATTCCTCTAAATGATTTATTTAATCAAAAGAATTCATCGTTACGTTTTACAAAGGTACACACACATACGTTTGTATCCTCTTTAGAAAAAAAAAGAATTAAACTTTTCGTATCTCCTTTGATCATATCGCATATTGCACCAACTACTATATGCATCGATGAAACGATTAAAATACACAGAGAAATGAAAACGAACGATCAAAGTATATTTTTCGAATATGTCTTATTTTCTTTTTTACTTCTTACGCATATCAAAAAGAGAGAGAGAGAGAGAGAGAGAGAGAGAGAGAGAGAGAGAGAGAGAGAGAGAGAGAGAGAGAGAAACTAAAATATTTTGGAACGGTTTACATACACAAATTGAAAAGAATTATTTTTACCATTTCGTAAAAAAAATATCAATCCATCATATTTTTAACAAATATTCCTTATTATTATACTTGGATCGTATTAAATGATTAAAAATTGAGCGAGACGATGAAATTAGAACAATATTTCGTGTAATTATAAAATATAATAAATGAAAATCACAGTGAGAAAGAGAAAGAGAGAGAGAGAGAGAGAGAGAGAGAGGAAAATTTCATCTACTTCAAGTTCCATCTTTCCACATAATAAACATGCGCGAGTTCGTGGTAATATTTCATATATATCCCCTTACGTTTCATCCCCATACTATTAATGTTGCCATCACTACCACCACTAAAACCCTTCACCACCACCATCACCACTACCACCGTCATCGTCTTCGTCGTTGTCGTTGTCGTTGCCGTCGTCGTCGTGAAAGCCTGTCACCGCTCGTTTTCTCTGACGATGTTCGTCGATGTAACGAAGCAACGAATCGCATTAATTACATGTAAACGTGGCTAGGCTCTAGCCATCAAACCTACTCTATATGTTGCATCTACTGAACACATCATGGATTTTTTATCCAATCCAACTGGCTATCCAAACGTAACCCATCACCACCACCACAAACGGACTGTCGTTATTTATCCAGGAACGCGAGGGCAACCATTTTTACCCATTTAGAATTCGAGTTTATTTTGTAACGTTGAGAACGAATAAACGAACGAATGAATGAACGAACGAACGAATGAACGAACGTTATACCTCTATCTTTCGTTTGACTTAATTATGAGCGTTTTCGTTTAAAAGGACACGTAAAGGGATGAGATAAAAATAAAACGAGTATATAAAATTAAAATAAAAAGAGAACACCAAAAAAAAAATGAAAATTGTTGAAGAAAAATGTAAAAATGTTAAGGTAAAATAAAGGTAAAAGATTTCTAAGAAGAATAAGAAGAAAAAGAAGAAGAAGAATAAAATCGAACAGGATCGTACGTTTTCGTTAAGAAAGAAAAATGTAAGTACTCCAATATACTTTAGTCTCAGACTATTTTCTCTCTCTCTCTCTCTCTCTCTATCTCGTGAAAGACTATCGATCGTTATATATCGACTAACGTTCGTTATACGATCTAATAGATTCGAACTTAAACTTGTATCTTCTTCGATGGTTTAGATGGCTTTCTTTTAGTGGAAACTGCGATAAATCTCGATTCTACCATTGGCTCATTTCTTTTCAGTATGGGGTTGATAGGGTGGGGATAGGTATAAACTATTCTTTTTATTCCCATTACTATTCGCTCTCTCTTTATCTTTTTCTTTTCCTCTTGAGTATCGTCGAGCGAATTTGGAAAAGCACAATCAGGGATAGTAAGAAAAAGAAAGAAAGAAATAAAAAGAGTGAGTGATAGAAAGAGAGAGAAAGAAAGAAAGTATACTGCAAGAAGTTTCCACCTACTTCTTGGCCAGTAACGTGCACTGCTAAGAGTTTTCGAAGGAGGCCACGAGGAAAAGAAAATTCGAGGAAATACCTCAAGCTCGAAGAAAAAAAAAAAAAGATAAATAGAGAAAGAGAGAAGGATAGGTAGAAAAAGAGAGATGAACAGGAAGTTACTCTCTCTTTCTCTCTCTTTTCAGGAAAGAAAGCTCGGAAAGTCTCTCTGAAAGCTTCGAACCCCCACACCCCTTTTTTCCACCTGGATTTCCTCTCTCTTAGTCGAGCCTCTACCTTTTTCTTTTATACTTATACCAAAGCAGTATCTTCTTCTTTAGCTATTTTCTATCTTTCTCTCTCTCTCTCTCTCTCTCTCTCTATCTTTCTTTCTTTCTTCCTTTTTATTTGCTCTCCTTGATTTGTATCCACGTTTGTTTGCTTGCTCTCGTCGTCGCAAACGTATCTACCTCTTTCAACTTTCTAACTCGTCGAATTTTGATACACTGGTTCTTGAAATACACTCGGTTTGAACAAACATCGAACGAGCCACGTTTTCGCATCCTATTATCGTTATTATTATTATTATTATTATTTTATCATTATTAAAAATTGTATGATATACAAATAACGATAACAATATTCAGTTATATTTCGATTCAAAGATACATATTCCTATCCTCTTCATAGAGTCACTTTTGTTTATTCTGCTCGTTATATTTGGTTACCTTATCTTGCAATTTATATTGCGTTCGACATACTGTATATATAACATATCTTTTATTTTTCTTCTAGATAAAATAAAAAAAAATAAATTAGAAAAAAAAATATTAGACGAGCGGCCGCAGTTAACGAAAAAAAAAAGAAAAAGAAAAATTCGTTATCGAATCGAAATTCGATTAATAGCCAAGCAAGGTTCTTTCGAAACTACGAGTTTTTTTTTTTCAATGTAGATACATGAAGAGAGGAAAGGTTACTTTTCGAAGAAATTTTTATTCGATGAAGGGAAAAATAAAAGAGAACGCAGGAGAGGAGAGAAGAGGAGTGAGAGAGAGAGAGTTCTGGTACAAGCTAACAAACATAGCTTGTTTTCGATGATCATACAATGCTGTCGTCGTTCGGTTGGCAACTGCGAAACGTCGCTGTAATTTGATTTTCGTAAAGGCATTACAAGCTCGTATATGGAAAACTAATCATTTTACGGTTCTGCCTGCTTCATCGCGCAACAGACAGGCAGGCAGGCACACTTCGTCTGTTGGGATGAAAGGGAAAAGTAAAAAAAATAAAAAAAAAATAAAAATAAATACAAGAGAGAGACAGATAGATAGATAGATAGATAGATAGATAGATAGATAGATAGATAGATAGATAGAGAAACAACACGTGCTATCAAAAAGGGAGCACACACAGCTCGGTGACGTTTCATGGAAAAAAAAATTCAAAGTGAGAGAGAGGTATGAATACTGGGGAACAACGTGAAAGTATACAAAAAAAAAAAAAAATAAAAATAACTCGACTACAAAAGAAGGAATAAAAAAAATAGAAAACATGCGCGAAGTTTAAATAAATATATGTATATATATATATATATATATA